>JAJJMA010038417.1:0-12878 GCA_023529015.1 Papaver nudicaule
TCTATGGGGCCAAATACTCCACAATGGGGCCTAATTCAGCCAGGCAATTTAAGTGCAAAAGAAGAATCCAATGCGACTTGATACCTTGGCAACTGAAACTTCTTATCGATTTCCATGAAAATTTTGTTAGGTTTTACACTAAATAAAGCCAATGAAAATGGGCAAAAGAAGTTACTGCAAGACCCAAAATGACTCTGAAACCGACACCCTGGTAATAAGGTGAGTTGTACCCCATCTACTAAACACAACACATTCGTATTTAACCACCCCCACGGCCTCCTCTTATTAATGTTGTCACTATTCAGTATTCAAGGCCAAAGAGTACGTAGGACCAAAAGACCAAAGGTACGCAGTACTGGTCATTGCATCTGTTGTTTCTACGGGAAATGTCTTGGACATATTTAAACGTGGTTCGTACAATTCCTTCCATTATTATGTCATGCTCATGCTTCATCATATCATATCTGCAAATTATTTGGTTTCCAAAAGTAAATTTGATGAACTAAGAATTAAGTTACTTGGTGTAAAGTGATCTCACGGCACTCTGCAAACCTCATCTTACTGCACCAAATTTTGATGATGCGATTTGCTTGGTCTCAAATTAAGTAGTAGGTGATGATGAAGGCTTTGTTAACACCAGAGAAGTGTAGTGTGCACACTGACATTTTGCTCATCGACATATAAAATGGCTAGATATTTAGCACTATGTTACAGTGAAACGACCAACCAATTTCCGTATCTAAGGGCGAGACGGTGAGTAGTAGTAGGTAATAATTGGGCACCCACCACTAAACTGTTGAAGGAGGAAAAGTTAAACAGAGGAAGCATCATCATGGGTCAAACTAATCATCACTCATAGGGCCTATTTGGAGCATCAAATTCCACTTTCGACTTTAAACAAATCAAATAGAGTTTCTTTTCTTTTTGTAAAGATAATAAAACAAGATAAAAGGTGTTTGTATTCTTTATTGGGACAAATATATCTCCAAAGTAAAAGTTTTGATAGAGAAAATACTTTCAGGCCGCACAAAGAACCTGAGATGCTATTGCCATTACCATATACTTTTTCAGATAATAATACAACAAGATACAGAGAACCCGTTACAACAAGAGAGGTCCCCAATCTCTCAATCTCCGGCTCACCCCTTCTAAATAAAGTTTGAAAATATAACACGAGTGGAGTAAAATTTCTTGATGCGGATAGAAACAGGATTAACGTCTCCGTCCAGACCTACCTGCCCCATTGCCATCCCTAAACAAGACAAACTAATACACGCCCCAAAAGTAAGTAAACTAGGCTACTAGACAAAGACTCATTATTAAAACATACTAATACAAGGCTACATTCTCATTATGCCAACAGTGACCTATCATCTTAAGACTTAATTTTTTCTATTAAAGTAGTGATTTAGGGTAATTCATAAGGGAATGTAATATACTTAAATAATTTTTGTGACCCTACGTTACATTATTCGAAACGTGTAATTTTAGTAATGTGTACTGATTTTTCTCCCATTATAAATGGTCTATTCTAGCAATAATTTTGGTCCTAAAAATTCATATAATCACCGAAATTGAATGTTCCACACAAGTTGATCAATGGCCATTATTCATCGAACATCATGGGATTTTATTACATAAAGAACATAGTGCCTTTGGATCGAGTCTCCGCTCCAGAGTTTGGAGATTTGTAAATTATAGAGATTGGGCTGGGCTGAGCTGAAAAAATAAAATAAAAAATAGTGCCTTTCTCCGTTGCTTTAAATTTGGCCTTATTTTTTCGGCATAGGCACTAGGCAGTACTCTATAGGGCCACCACAGTTGGATCATTTCCTTGTTCCGCTCCTGATTTTGGTACCAGTCATTGGGGTTGTTATCAGCATAGGGTACCCATTCTGCCAAGCAACAACTTTAATCACATCAGCCAAAAAATCACTGGCAGATCCTGACCGACACTTTTCTCTGTAACTCTCTCTCTCTCTCTAACTTTCACGTCCCTATCTGTTACAGTTGCCTTTGCTCAGTTGTTTGCTGTAATCCAGTTCTGTATTGCCACTTGCTGCGACTCACTAGATTTTGTAACAGAGATTCCACCTCCAGAGCGCCACTCGTCTGTAATCACTTCAACTTATCAGACAGAGACTAACACGAGCGCTTCAGTTGTGCCCCGCTTTTGTAAATCTTCGGATGCCCAAGGTTCTGACATTGAGGTTACCGAGTTTCTCCGGCTTAACAATTTTGTTTGATCTCGTTGGGGTGTTAATTTTTCATCTTTGCCGGTGCAATAATGGGATAAAATGTTTTCACATGTTTAAATTGACACCATCTTACCATTTTAAACGCTGTTTTTTTTTTTTTGTACGCGTGTCACACGACAAATTACAAGCTACAATATCTTTGAAAGATGTTATCTGCTAGATAATTTTTGTTTACCATGAAAAAATAGATAAAATCGGACTCCAAAATGTCAAAATAGCGTAGATATAAACACGATTCAAAATGATATCGTATGATTTTTGCTAGCAGTTTAACTGACTGACCTTCCTTGGTTATCAAATACCGTACCATCAATTTTTATTTCTTGGTTTCATTCACCTAAGCTAAGGCTAGCTAGCTATATATTCCATCTCCTCGGTTTAAGACTTTTTAAGTAATCCTTCATCTTCAGCAGTCCCTACGTACACCCTCTGGCCTCTGCGAAGGGGACTGACTTCACTTCTACACGATAAGACGTTTCTCCTTTCTCTCTCTCTCTCCATCTCCATTTCTTTTTTGGTTTTTGCTTTTATGGTAGTCTCTCTCCATCAACACTATCAATCCAACTCTTTTTTTCTCTCTTCTAATTCCTGTGTATAAACCCCCTTGACATATATTATCTATATATGATGAACAATGAGAAGAAATCCCAACTAAAAGTCTAAATCCCATTATCTATGTCTTCATTTTACCTCACACATTTTGTTTGGTGGTGATGATGATGATGATGCCAAGTTTCTTTCATCTCTAATTCCTACTTCTTCCTCCCTTCTGTAATTTTCCTTTAACAGCTTCAGTCTCCACTCACTCTGACCTCTGCTTCGCTTGTCGGTGTGGTGGTCATGTCTTAATATGATTCATAATTAGAGTAAGAATTTTAATGCTGCTTAAAGCCTTAAACATTTTCAGGTGAGAATCGCAAACAACCCTTTCTCCTCACTTACTCAAAATATGAGTTCATACATAAGTTCAAACTTCAAATGCATGTGATTTCTGTCAAGGAATTTTAAAAGTTTCATGAAAATCTGTACTTGGGTTTTCTGTATCTAAGAACTTTACCCCAAAGAGTAATTTATTTTGTTCATAATTTTATAGCAGTTAGTGAAATCATGGACCACAAACCATGGCTTTGGAGGAAGAAATCTTCAGAGAAAACTATCAGTGTAAGCGATAAAGGTCCATCAAAAGCAGACATAGAAGAGGTAAATGAGAATTTGAGATTCGCAATCATCATCTTTTTAATTTGTTTGAGCTATCAATGAGGCTTGTTTGTTTGTTTGTTTGTTTCAAATACAGAAACTTGTGAATGAAAATATAGTTGAATTGGAGAAATCTGTGAAGATTTTGAACGAGAAACTATCTTCTGCCCTTGCTGAGTGTAATGCAAAAGGCGAACTTGCAATAAAGCATGAGAAAGCTGCTGGAGAAGCCCGTGCAGGTCATTTTTATTCTTACTTTGCTCTCATTTGGTTCTCTGCTTTAAATATACCAGCATGTTCTATAGGTGCAAGTCTTGTAGTTGCTATGCATATCTGCTATTGCTTCCTGTACTTTATTGCTGTAATCCATTGTTGAAATATCTATCACTGCATGATGAATCTTGCTAATTCATCCAAAACCAATTCTTTGGTAGTATGAATCGTGTAAATTCATACTGGTGCAAATAGTTCATTCTTTTGGGTACTACAGAGAATCTTGATCACTCATTTCAGTATACTGATCTTACCCATAAACCAATTGTGTCATCCAGGGTGGGAAAAGGAAAAAGCAGAATTGGCATCTCTCAAGCAAGAACTGGATGAAGTCTTACGGCAGACGATAACTAAAGATGAAAGAATAGCTCACTTGGATGCGGCTTTAAAGGAATGTATGCAGCAGTTGCGTTTCGTCAGGGAGGAGAAGGAGCAAAGAATTAATGACATCATTGTGAAGACAGGGAAAGAAAGTGAAAAGATGAAGATGGTTTTAGAAGAAAAGATAGCAGAAACAAATAAGAGCCTTGAAAATTTGATTGCTGAATATAATAATCTTAGTAAGGTCCTTCATGAGAAGGAGATTTTGATCGAAGAACTTAACGAACGTCATTCACAAGCAGAAGCAGATTTTAACGCATTATTGTCTCGATTTAACTCCGCAGAAAAAACAAATTCTTCTCTTAAATATGAAGTTTGCATTATTGAGAAGGAACTTGAGATTCGAAATGAAGAGAGGGACTTTAATCGTCGAACAGCTGATGCGACTCAGAAGCTACACCTTGAAAGTGTAAAGAAGATTGCCAAGTTGGAGTCAGAGTGTCAAAGATTGCGTATCCTGGTTCGGAAACGATTGCCAGGACCTGCTGCGTTGGCAACAATGAAAACTGAAGTTGAAATGCTAGGAGGAAGAGAAGCAACTGATACAAGGAGAAAGTCGGTTTCTCCAATTGGGGGTTCGATGGTAAAGGACTTCAGGAAGGAGAGTTCTTCAGGTAGTCCAAACAAGCAGACTAATTATTTGATTGAAAGATTATGTGCTGTGGAAGAAGAAAACAAAACTCTCAAGGAAACATTATTGAAGAAAGACAGTGAACTTGAGTCTTCAATGCTCATATGTGCACGGACAGCTTCCAATTTATCTCAGGTTGAGGCTCAACTTGCAGAATTATCAAAAAGTCAGAAAACGATGGAGCCTGCAAGACATTCTCCAGTATCCCCTTTAACATCAATAGTTGAGGACAAGAGCAATGGAGATGCTGAATCATGGGCTAGTGCTGCCCTAATTTCTGAACTGAATCAATTTAGAAATGAGAAGTCAAGGGGATCACAATCAAGCAAAAGTTTTGGAGGTTCAGACTTAAGTCTCATGGATGACTTCGCCGAGATGGAAAAAATGGCAATAGTTTCTGTGGACAAGTCTTTAGGAGGTTCCCACATCTCCGATGAAAGCAACACACCCAGAGTCCACCAGGAAAAGAAGGCAAGGCTGCATTCTTCTAAAGGAACTAGTAGGGAGCTATTTCCAGTGACGGACAGTCATTCTGAATTCTCAGATAAAAAACACATGGGCCTCCTGAAATATCCTGGGTGGATCAATGATATTTTGACAATCGTCTTTGAGCAGAAACGTGTCACGCAGAGAAATGTTGACGACATTCTTGCAGATATCATAGCTGCTTCGAACTGCATGAATAATCAGGGTGAACACGAAGCTTTTGATGTAAATAAAAAGTTGAGCCTTTCAAGCGCATCAGAACAACCAAATATTAGTGGCTACATCGCATGGAAACCTCAAAGTGCATCTGAAGCAGTGGAATCATTTGATCAGGCGTCTGCTGCAGATATCTCTCCGAAGGAAGCATGTGAAGAGAAGATTCAATCAAGTCTGAGCAAATCACTTCGTAAACTGATCGAGCTTATCGAAGGGATTATTAATCAACCATCTTCACTTGATTGTGACCAAAACAACTTACCAAGAAATGATGGGAGTGCATTCCCATATAACAATGCAGCAACACCTACAGGTTACATGGTTCGTGTTTTCCAATGGAAAAGTTCTGAACTCAGTTCCGTTCTGCGTAAATTTTTGCATACTTGTACTGATCTCTTGAACGGTAAAAGTGATCTTGAACAATTTGCTGGAGAGCTAACTTCAGCTTTTGACTGGGCAATGAACCATTGCTTCTCCCTTCAAGACGTTTCAAGTATGAGAGACACAATGAAAAAGAATTTTGACTGGGATGAGTCACAAAGCGAAAATGATAACCAGTCCCCACGTATTTTCTCATCTGCTGTTTCCAAGGAGCGAACTTTAATACATCAGATGGAGGAACTGCAATCCAGATTGAAAGAAGAAAATAGAACGCTAAAGGAAGAGATGGCAGAGAAGGAGTTGGTGAAGACAGATTTGGAGCTAAGGATTCGGTCAGCAACTAATAAGATAGAAGAATTGATGATTCAACTGCAAGATTCGGATAAAAGCATTTCAAGTTTGCAATCAATAGTAGAAACATTAAGAGAATCAAAGAAGATGATTGAAGACCAGCTTGTAAGCCACAAATTGCTTGAAGAGGATCTCAATACCCAACTCTCGGTGGCCACAGTCGAATTAAGTGAAGCTCGTCAAAAGATTTCATCTCTTGATGCTGAGTTGGAAGATAGAAGCAGCTGTTGTCAAGAGCTAGAATCATCATGCCTTGAGTTACAACTACAGCTAGCAAGGTACTGAAATGATATCATACTTTAAATGTAATTATGGGTACTTCTTTTGTCTGTTATAACTCATCTCATACTTTTCACACATGCAATCCTCAGTCTGACGAAGAAGGAACTGTCCCAGTATGATGCACAGCGGAACAATAGGCAACTCAAAACTGTAAGATTCCGTTCTCTTTTACAAACTAATATAATTATTTGATCATAATGTGTATAACAAGCTGTGAAAGATCTCTCTGTCACAGGACTGGGAAATTACAGCAGCTTCAGAAAAGTTGGCAGAGTGTCAAACAACCATCTTCAATCTAGGTAAACAACTAAAGGCATTGGCTTCCCCAAAGGACCCTACTCTCTTAGAGAATGCTATTTCTACCACCCCCACCACCAACAACAACAACACGACAAGCCTAAAAAACAAGAATTTGAACCATCGACAACACCCATCTCTTCTGAATCACATGTTAGCTGAGGATGACACAGGAGCTGAAGATGATCCTAATTCCCCCATGATGAAAGAGATCATATGCACCACTGACTCTCAAAAACCACCTTCAGGTAGCCTCAACAATTCTCACACTGACCCCAACAGTTCATCCAAGTCTATTAGAGGTTACCTTGGTTCAAACGAAACAAACTACAAGAGGTCTACTGAAATGTCTCTAGCTATTGTTCCCAGTAAAAAACGTGGAAACAGCAGCAGTGGTGGTTTTCTAAGGAAACTTCTGTCGAGAAGGAAAAGTGGTGGTCGGAAGATGTCTATCCCCACTGTTCTCTAATAACACAAACTACTGATGCAGTATACTGCAGAAAAGACACGTCTGCTCTGTGCCGGGTGATGCTATTACAGATTTAGTTGGTTCTAATTTTATATATGTCCACCCCCACTGTTGTCAGATCTCTAATAACACAAACTATTTAGGTAGTATATTGCAAAACGAGATTTGTGCTCTATACTGGTTGATGCTATTGAGCTGTTTAGGTTTTATCGGTTCTATTAGTATGGTGCTTTGTATGTATGTACTCATGGTGTACATATATATAATCATGTATATGGTGGAGAACAGAAATAAAAATTTGACATAATGTGAGTTCATATAATTTTGTATGATGGATTGCATGCATTTTGGAGTTTCAAATATAGATGTATCAATTGAAGGTGTTACGTTGCTAAAGCCTAAAAAGGCTCTTCTCAAGTTACTGTATTACAGTAAAAAGGGTAAAATATAATTAAAATAAAATAAAATTTCACTGTCGTTTCATGAAGAAAAAGAAGACAAAATTCTGTCACACTTTTGTGGTGATTAACTCCTCGGATAGAAAGCAATCTAAAAGAATTTTGTGAAAACTGATGATAGAATGTTGAGACCATAAGCTATTAACATTTAATCACTCTATCAGCAATTCAGTAAAGAAAACTCACTGGTCCATGGCTCAGTCTCTGTGCAAAACAAATTTTGATATGTCATGAAGTCCACCTTCCTCGTAGCATTCAGCAATTCGCTGCTCGTAGTTTGACCAGGTTCCATCGATGGAGGCTAAGTCCAACAAAAATGCAGCTTCATCCAAGGCCACCTGCACAAATCAATTAGTGAGGAAAATATGGGAATCCAACAGTCTTCCTATCTCAATATCTACGCAGTACACATCAACTTTAAAGGGGTAAGATTTCCACTGTGTAAAACCTGTGCTGGGGCCTTTCCCTTCTGAAGATCTTCCAGTTTTCCCTCTTCTGACACCTTCTCCTTTATGTACTCAATTTGTTCGTCTTCCCATTCTGCAATCTGGGCAACTTCCTGAACAGGTAGAACCAATAAACAATTTCACTCAGAGAACATGCACATAAATGAACCAGCATAGAGTGGATAAGAAGAAACTTCTGAAGGATCCAATACCTGGTATCTGCAACCCAACGTCCACCATGGTGATTTCAGAGCTCCTCTTGCAGCATCCTTTGCTTCTAAGGTACGCCCAACCCTGCAAAGATCCATTGATAAGGGTTCTTACGGTGGTGTTAAATGTTGTATCTGTCATCCACAAAGACTATCCAGAAGAGACTTATACGAACTTCAGCAAAACCTCTGCATTAAACACAAAAGGCCGTCCAAAACCAGGAAAATGCTCCTTGTTTGTATAAAACTCCCCCGTCACCATCGCCGAAACCTTACAACAACAAACTAAAGTAGATGAGGAAAATACACCTCAAAACTAAAGATATACTCTCAAATCAAGAATTTCACTAAAATCCTCACATGGTCGCCTTTCTCAAAATGTTGCTTCACTTTACGTTCTAAGATGTCTGGGAACATGCCAACCTGAGATATACACAACTGGTCACGGGAATTCAAGTAGTAGCTTCCTGGGTTGCACAATTTAGGTATCTCTTGTTTACCTTCTTCAAAAGATAGACATCAAGATTTGGAAGCTGAGATCGAGAAAAGTCGCCCCTCTTATAAAGCTTTTGACCAGCCTCAGATGAAGCATCAAATAGCTCATTGCTACTGTCTGCAGGATCATTGGCATCTGCCTCAGCCAAGATTCTATGAATGTATTGATCGACCTGCACGTGAAGAACCAAAGGAACACATCAGTCTTTTTGGTAGACTCTGAACCCAAGAAATCCCTGAAGGTACTGTAATGTGCCACGGTTAAACAATATTGATCTGATGCAAAACAACATCTCCTCTATACTCACATTCTTGGCTAAAAGCCACACCCCGTAGTTACGGACTTCCACAACTGGCATCTCCATCCTATGCCCAACACAGTAAGACGAGGATTAATGATGCAAAAAAAACTGAAACAAAAATGTATTTGATTCTTACCCCGGTGGAGCAGTTGGCCATCTCAACAATGCAGTAATAGTGCCTGCATAAGAAGGAACATATATGAGTAACGCTGATAGATACTTTGCTTATAATATTGATGGTATGTGTGTGATTTGAACCTGACTGGCTTTCTGATAGTGGAATAGCAAGAGGGATTAACCCTTTCCTTGCTCCAGGAGACACAATAGTTTCACCTGATAGAACACAAATAAACCACGTTAAAGTTTAATCAAGGGAGACTCGCTTGAGAGTGGTTCATTGAGGGATATCCAACATAAAAAAATTGGTCAATTTGTTTACATACTCGAATCAACCAGCGGTACACTACACTAACTACCTATTCAAAGCGAGGGAAGAACTCAGGTTGAAACAGCATAAGATTACAACAACAAATTGAAGTGTGCATGTACATTTCTACCAATTTAAAATAACATATTCCCCCATGGATGCTGTTCTTTACCTTAATTTCAAAACCAATGAAAAAGCTCTCAATCGTTACTAATGTTAACCTAGACAAACCAAGTAAGATGTTGAAAAATTTCAGTTCGTAGTCATAGAAGACAGTACAAAACAAATTGACAATGAATGGAGTGGTTCCGGATCATTATAAACTAGGTTTACACTATAAGTTTCAATTTTAATCTCAACAACAAGTAATAAATTAGCAGTACCTTTGGATTGAAGCATATTCAACAAAGAACTGAGATGTTCTGGTGGTCGCGTTGCAGCTACATCTTTAATGAATGATATGTGATCTGCATTTCATTTCATTTCCATTGAAACCAGTTTTATACAAATATCAAATCTAATCAATCAGATTTGTAAAAAGAGATTAAAACCAGAAGTTGCAGCTGAAGAGGAGCATCTGAAATTAGCAGCAGTATTGGTACTTTTACTGCGGTGGTGGCGGTGAAGAAACAACTTGGGGAATGCTGAAGTAGTAGTAGTGGTGGTAGAAGATGATGAAACTCTACTCCCTAGAATCCCTCCAGGAACTTTCATTTCTTCTTGAGTTCTTCAAAAGTTTGCAGAGAGTGAGAAAGAATTTCAGAATGGGATTTTTTTCAAACACTTTTCAGTCACTACAATTTGTTTTGTTATCCACTTATGCAGTTATTTGCCATTTTGCCATCTAAATTAAGTGGGCCTGAGATAACTGACTCGGGCTTGAACTATTTTACCGTCGTAGTGTATGTCAATTGAGAAATTTGTTGTTTAGTCCAGTAAACCAGGATCCATTTAACCGGTAGTCATTTTGTATTTAAACTTTAACCGGAGGTCCAAAATCGTGAAAATGGCTATCTTAACCCTCTCAGTGAAATAACTGTCTCTAGGCCTGTAAACGGAATAAATCGGAACGGATATCGCTTATTCTATATCCGTTCCGTCAAATAGTATCCGAATACCCGAAATCCGGTTAGTTCCGACGGAAATGGAAAATTCAATTCCGTATCGGTTCTGATAGGAATAACGGATATCAGATAATAACCGATAATTATCCGGTTTTGTTTAAAAAATCAAAACCACCACTTCAGCAAAAAAAAACAACAACAACATAGTTTTCAATAACATTATCCGATTAAATGTCTGTATCCGATATCCGATATCCGAAAATTACATAAATATCCTAGTATTGCCGGATACGGATAATTATCCGTCGGATAATTATCCGTCGGATACTGGCTATTCCATATTCGTTCCGCTAAAATGATATTATCCGATTAAATATCTGTATCCGGTATCCGATATCCGAAAATTCGGATAATATCCTAATTTTCGGAACGGAAACAGACGTAAAGCGGATAAACGGTTAACCATTTACAGGCCTAACTGTCTCCCCATTAAACCTTTTCTCGCTCTTTCTTTTTCTTCTTCCTCCTCTCATTCTATTCTTCTTCTTTCTTCCTAGGTTCAACACAAAGGAAAACATACTTGAGCATCATAAAATCAATTAACCCTTCTAAATCTATATCTACAATGAAGAACCCATGAAAATTAGATCTACGAAAAAATCGTACAAACCTAGATCTACAATGATGAAATGATCAAAATTCTCCAAAATTATCATAAAATCAGTACATATCATAAAAATCAACTAAAAAACCCAAATCGTGTATTAACGGTACGTATCAATATGTATTGACATATTGGTATGTACTGAGTCCAGTACATAAGATATGTACTGATTCCAGTACACATATGTATTGAGTCAATACATATTGATATGTGCTGGGTGAAAACAAGAAGAAGTAGAAGAAAAATCCAAGTCAAGTACTAACAGTACATATGATATGTACTGGGTGAAAACAAGAAGTAGAAGAAAAATCCAAGTCAGGTACTGACAGTACATATGATATGTACTGGGTGAAAACAAGAAGAAGTGGAAGAAAAATCCAAGTCAGGTACTGACAGTACATATGATATGTACGGGGTGAAAACAAGAAGAAGTAGAAGAAAAGTCAAGTAATGACAGTACATTTGATATGTACTGGGTGAAAACAAGAAGAAGTATAAGAAAAATCAAAGCCTGAGACTAACAGTACATATCATATGTGAAAAAGCAGGGGTACTGAAATACAACCAACTTTTCGTTTGGGCTCGTGAGACTTATGGTCAGATCTGGACTATCTCAAAATCAATATCCAGATCCGTTAACCTGAGTTTGGATCACAAGGATCAGTCCAACGCAAGACAGGGTCTTGGTAAATCCAATGGATGGATTGAGGACAACGATCAGGTTTATAATAACGTACTTCTTGTGTTTGCTTTAATCAGAGAATATAATGTGTAAAGTAAAGAACACAAAACACCAGAGATTTTTTTAACGAGGAAACTACGACCTATAGAAAACCTCGGTACCTCGTTCAGATTGACCACCGCACAGTACAAACTGTCTACAAACACTAGCCTACTATAAGACTTCGGTCTGGGATGTAGTAGAGACCAATTCCAACCCTCCAAGCGAACTGGCTACTGTCGCACTCCTTACGTCTCTAGATCCCCCACAGATCGTCACGCACTTGATTACCCTAGCTGACGTCCTTTACAGGCCTAGGAGTTACTTTAACAGTTGTTAAAGGCTTGTGTTAATATTTCCGGCTTTGCAACCTCAATTATCAACTGTATGTTTGAACTGTCCTCTATCAGTTTAACATACACAAAGTGACTTCCTTCGGATTTCTCCAGGTCATACGGAAATCTACTTACAAGCGGGGGCTGACAAGTAAACCGAGTAAAGTACTATGCGCAACTTGTCTCTACCTCAGTTGTACACGAAGAATCACTTAAGAAACTTATACAACTGGAGCTAACTAGGTCTTACAACACCGAGTGCAGCCGTGCGTTGCTTCCTTTCAACCTTGTGTGTAACGTATCAGTTCTTGAATGGACTTATATCAGAAGAGAAGGACCGTAGAATAGACAAGAACGTAATCAGGTTACCAAGGTTACAGGTTACTCCGATTTCAACCACTAAGGTCTCAATCTCCTACCTGTGCTTCCCAACTCTCAAGAGAAGTCTTTATAGTCGTTAGGTAAATCCCAAGAGGAACTGCTACCTAATAGAGGATGACTATACCACAACAAGCATTCACCGAAGTGAAAAGAG
>JAJJMA010038431.1:762-24883 GCA_023529015.1 Papaver nudicaule
GAAAAATATAATTCATAAATGAAAATATTTTTTCAATAAATGTTTGGCCAATAGTAAACAAACCACATAATACTCATAAGGTATATTTGGATATTTCATAATCGAAATATGGTGCTTACCAAATATGCTCCCTGGGAAAGAGCTCAATTCGAAACGTGTCCTTTAGTTTCGAAAATCTCCTTAAGGTATTATTACTTCCAAATGTCGTCATCATCTTTAATAATGTCGACATCACTTCCTAGGCTTTGCTGGACGATCCAGAACGATCCTAGGTGGAAGTGGGATCTGGTCCAACGTGGTTCAACGTTCCACATAAACGTATCCTTACTGACGTGGACAAGCCTTGTGTGTTAAGCTTAAGTGAACACACAGGTTCAAGGGACATTCTGAATCATGCATAAAGATATACCATGGAAGTACAGTGCAAGATATACGCAGAAAGATATACCATGCGACACGAGTTTTGAGACGTGGTAGTCATGGCGCCACGGCCACAGCCGTCCGCTGCATCCCACGGCGCCATGGCCATAGCCCCATGGTCGCGCACCTCTTTGCTCCCTCACACATATATAAAAAATAAAATATTATGCACAAGCTTGCTATCAATTTTAATTCAAGGTCATTAACACTAAGACCTGATCTTTTGCAAACCTCTGCTAAAAAAAAAAAACAAACCTAAGGCCATTGGAACTACTCTCACCATCCAAATGCTTAGTATGAAACATTACTGTTCCACACTAACCAGGGGACTTAATGTAGATGGTGAAAAATGGAAGAGGGACAAAAATATAAACTACTCTCTAATTACGCCTTGCCTAAAGGCAATTGCCTACTCAGGCACTTCGCTATAGCTCAGAATACAACCTGTTCTGCAAGCTGAATAGACTCTCTATGAGTTCTCTCTTATAACTCCCGGTGGAGAGGATGATATCATAGTGAAGTACTAAATAACCCCACCAACTCATAAACCCATCGATTTACTTCATGTCGACATCGCCTCGAATTCCTTGACATCAGAGCTAAATTACTCACTGGTATGTGGTGGAGAGTTAACCGAGACGCATCCTCATGGATTTCCTCTTAAAATACGACTCGACACCTGAGTCTCAACGAAAAACCTCAGAAACATCGCGGCTCTAGGCCTGTCCAGAGCTCTCTGAGAAGCATAAAACAGCATAAACACACTTAGGCAGGCCACAGTCCAAACACAGAATCGCCTAATGCACCATGGATAAGCATGCCATGACCTAAAAAACGCCATAGCTCAGGTGCACAAACACGCCACAGGTGAAGTGGCATAACCTGGATGCGCCACAAGAGATTGGCCTTGGCCTATGGCCAAGGCCGTGGCTTCAAACTCATGGCGCCACGAGGTATTGGCCTTGGCCAGTGGCCACAACGCCACGGCGCCATAAGAAACTGGCCAAGGCCACACTGTTGTTACAGTGCATGGCGCCACAAAATCTGACCTTGGCCATGGCCAAGGTCGTGGACACAGGGACATACGCCATATATGGCGCTATGAATTCCTAGCCTTGGCCAATGGCCAAGGCAGTTGCTATACAACCACCACACATGCTTCAGGGGGCACAATCACATTGGCCATAGGCCCATAACCATGCAATATCTGCAAACTACACGAGATATCAAAACATCACACGGTGGGGTAAATTTAGGGGTATTGGTCTGGCGGTCTACGACAGTCAGAAAGAAACTGATAGAGATGATGGATAGTTACGAGAAAGTGGTACTGAGTGGACACGTTCTACACAACTCTAAGCAGTTACAGAACACAACTCACGTCCTCCGCTCCTCCACTCTTCCATGGCTTCCACCTTCTCTGTCGAGAGATCATGGTGAGTTCAACACTATAAATAGAGGCTTCCTCTATCTTCCAAGGAAGAACGTTCAGAGCAACTAGAATCTTCAGAATAACCAGAGTCTCAGAGCATACACCTGAGCATTCAACACGTTTCTAGCCTTGGAGATTTCCAGTCGCCCTTACGACGGAGATCTTGAACTCTTACACCCAGAAATACACATCCTCGACATGATCTCAAGTTTCTTTCATTGTTTCCCTCCCTAGATCAACCTCTATCCTCTCTGTGACCGAAGCAAGACTTGAACGACCATTGACTTGGTTTAGGCTTGTCTTGTTCGATTTTGATCTCGAGCACTACGAAAGTACCCAGAGACGGTGCAGTGTTTTTCAGGCAAAAACAATAGTATCTTTCCTTAGCCAGATTTTTGGAAAAGAGTATATGATTTCGATTTTGTGAAAACCCTAAAAACCATATAATCAAAAGTTTCTTAATCGTGAGAAAAAACTTAACTTTTGTAGTTTTACATAACTTTGAATCATCACAAAAGCAACGAGTAAAGTCATGTCGGCAGCCCTAATTATTGTGTTTCCTCACCGTATCTGACAAGGGCTTACACGGTGAGGGTACACAACACAATCAAGTTGTGTTGGGGTGAACAATGTCTTGTTCACCACTGGTGGTTAAACAAGATCTCCTACATCAGTGGGTTTTTCACCACAAGTGGATTTCGGCTCAGAATGTTTTGCCTTTCCCTTGTTCTTGTTTTTCACCAGTAACCCAAGCATCTCATGAAGTGATTGCATTATTCGAAGCTTTTCTTTGAAAATCAACCACATCTTTTCCATGATTTCTCTTTGGGTGGCCTTTCTAGGATAATGATTCCCTTTGGCACTTATTGTTCCACCAATATTATTTGGCATCTACTTGTGAGTGGTTTTAGGAGCAATAGGATCTTTCTTCCCATTTTTCTCAACAAGGTTTCCTGAGAGAAGATTGGATTGACTATTCTTTTGCAAGTTAGTCGATCTCCAATTGGGAACATCAGATCTAGTCTTCGCATTTACAAAGTGTTCCTTTCTATGACGATTATTAGAGAACTTTGTAGATCGTTTATAGGCAAAACTCAGTTTATCATAATACTGAATTTTATGCCTAATGGTTGGACGTTCACAACCTGCATTAAGATGATTAGCCTTGTTGTTCGATCTAGGTTTGATCTCCAACACACTTGCATCATTACAAATGTTGTCTTTTTCGTTCCTTTTAGGGAATCTGCATCTTCTTTCCAAGTGACCTTTATTACCACAATAAAAGCAACGTTTAGTAACAAAAGGAGTGGAATACTCATTGTTACCTAGATGTTGTCGAGCTTGAAAGGCTTTGCTCTTTTTATCCTTAACTCGTGGTAGAGGTATTTCACCTTTGGAAATTGTAGTAGCCTTCGGTTGTGAAGAATCCTTAGCCTTGACAAATTTCACCTCTTTTTTAATACTTGGAGCGTCTATTCCTTTATAGCCCAATCCTCGTGTGTCACGATGATTTTTACTCGCTCCTAACATCAAGTTTAATTTGTCCGAGCTATTGTTAAACTTATTCAAGTTCTCTTTCAAACTCAAGTTCTCTTCTTCCAACCTTTTGATCTTTTCATAAGCATTAACTAGATCATTTTTAGATGCATCATTAAGATTATATAGTTTAGCTTGAATAAGTATTTCTCGATCATGACCTTCAGAAATTAGCAATTTGAGACTTCTAATTTCTTCGTTGTCATCGGTTGTACCATTAGTATGAAGTTCCTTTTGCAAGGTAACATTTTGACAACAAAGTCTGCCACATTCAACCTCTTTGCAGAGCGAGGACCTCTGAGCTTCTTAGAGTTTCAGATAGCATTCCTTGATAAGGTTATTCGTAATAATATCTTCACGGTACACTTCTTCATCAGAGTCAGAACTTGTGTCCTGATCAGAGTTCCCAGCAGAATAGGCTGCATTATTTGTCTTACACTCTTGATAGACATTTGACATATCATCAATAATTGCAATGTAACCTGGATTCTCTTTTGTATCTTTGGTAGGGCATTCAGAGAATTTATGCCCAAAACCAAGACACTTAAAGCACTGAATATTATCATCAACACATTTAAGTGTCTCCAGAGAGGAATATGATGTATGTCTGGATAAATCATTTTTTCGTTTTTTAAGACGGTGAGAAGAGTTATCCCAATGCTTTATTCGTGATTCACTAGGTTTTGACGTACTAGTACGATTCACGAACCGTAGGGCAATACCTATCTCTTTTCTCAAGAGATTTCTGACATGTTGTGTGATTAAGGACATAGTAGAGCTTAATTCCTTTTCGAAACGATCATCACACATATCAGGGAAGTGTTGATTTTGTCAGAAGAGGTACTGGGAGGACTAACGGCTTTAAAAGAAATTGAACTATTTCGCTCATGATCAAAGACTTTAAGTTTACTAACAAGGTCACTTCTTGTTATTGTTAAGCCGTGTACTTCTTGGATGGCATGTTTCTTTGATTCGTATCTTGTGGGTAATGACCTCAGAATTGCTCACAGTGTCTCTTTCCGGAATAGTTTATCCTAAAGTGTGACATGCATTCACTATTTCAGACAATTTGTGATTAAATTCTTCGAAGGTATCATCCTCAAGCATTTGAAGGTTTTCCCAGTCAGACATAAGGGTTTGAAGCCTTGCATCCTTTTCTGAGGCGTTCCCTTCGACTACGGTCCTAAATCTATTCCAAGCCTCTTGCGAGGTTTCACATGTGGCCACGTGATGGAAAAAATCAGGTGTTACTGCATGAATGATAGTTAGCCCATCATAGTTTTGCTTGGCGGCTTGACTTTCCACGTCAGTATAATCGCCAATGTCTTTGGGGACAGACTCACTTCCTACCAGGATACACTACACGAAATTGACTTTTTAGCAACGGTGGTGGGCCGTTGCAAAAAATAAAAGCAACGACGAGTGGTCGTTGGCGGGACGCCGTTATTATTAGTGTTGGGATAATTACAGCAACGGATCTGCCATTGGTGTAATTATAATTACAGCAACACATGCATATGTTGCAGTAATTATTGCCACGGATGAGACATACCATCATACCGTGTCGCGTGGCAATCTACTGTAACGGTCTACCCGTTACAGTGTGCAGTAACTGATAAATAACTCTTAACTGTAACATTATATCCAACGATGTTTTTTGTGCAGTAACGGTTTATCCGTTTGCCAGCTGGCAGTTTCTTAACTGTTTCGAAACAGCCAGAAACGTTGCGCCTGCGTAACTGATACCCTAACTGTTAAAGTAACAGAATATACTGATGGAACCTATTTTCTAACGGTTCAGCGCTTGCCACCTGTCCTTCTGTCGTAACAGATCCAACAACTTCTGCACCCGTTAAACTACGGCGTGTAACGGATAAATTTTAACGGCTTAGTCAACGTTTGTATTCGTGGGAATCTCATCTGTAACAGTTTTTAGGATTGACACGTGTTTTTGCAACTATCAGATTTGTGTAACGTCTGATATCGTTAGAAGAAACTGTATTATTTTTTAAAAAATGATCCCCTAAAGTGGTCCTGGAATACAGTTCATTTCGGAACTTGCAATACAGTTCATTTTTGAACCTGCAATACAGTTCAATCCTGAACCTGCAAATACAATTCATTTCTAAACCTGCAATACTGAATCAAAATCATGTAATTTTCAATTCATTCCCACTGAAATACATCCATTCTCATTCAACTAACACAAGCATTTCATTCGACCTCTGAAAATCATACAACCGTTTATACATCAATTCACTACACTCTTTTTCACAATCCTAAATTGATAAAACAGACATACATACATTTTTGCCTGTGTTATTACTACTCCTAGATTAGAAGGTTGTGTGTTTCAGCAGTTTTAAGTTTATGCAATGTTCTGTAATGATACCTTGGATCAGAAGAAGCTTTAAGGACGCCGAATGGAGTAGTCTGTCGACCTCAGATGTGAGAGTTCTACGGAACAAGGAAACAAAGCTTTGAGTTGTCTATATAGTTGACAGAACAGCCACTTGAATAACATAATATGACCCACTAACAAAATTGTCTATAATCATATCAATAACATGCAATATTGGGTATAACAAACAGCTTCATCTTAGTTTAGGCTATGCGGTAAGGTAGCCGAAGCCCTGGCATACGCCTACGACATAATTCTCATCTTATATGAAAGAGAGAACAAGCTACAAGTAGCTCAAATTTTTGACCACAAAACTAAACTGATAATGAGCTCTATGGCAACAGAAAGAACTACTGCAAAGCATGTGATTTCACCATAATTCATGTGATTCATGTTACTAACTTGTAAAATAGTAACTTATGCTAACTGCATACATGAACTTACAAGAAAGAACTACTGCAAGCAACTTGTATTATAACTGATTCTGCTGTCATTATAGGATAAGCAATGTTAAGGATAAGATGACTTGACCAATTCTGTAACTGAGGCACACTAGCAATCATACACAATCATAGTTTAATTAGAGTTCATACCTTAAAATAACTATTAGGGGAAATCACCAAAAAGATTTGCGCCGGACATTCTTCCACTTCTACAGCAAATTATGACAAGTTATCAGCAAATATCATTGATAAATGAAATCAAACAGGATATCACAACTGAAGCATTCAAGAGATAATATCAGGTAATGAAACAAACCTGAGATTAAAAAAGGAGACCTGCAGCAGCACCGTGGAATTAATAACAAGAATGAAAAATAATAACAGCGATGTCTTTAAAGTTTATCCAATGGTTGGAAGGAATTGATTCCAAAAACATTGCTAGTGGTTGGGAGGAATGCATTCCAACTCTTGGACAACCTTTGCAAGGACAATTTTCTCCCACTTCTGCACCTGCCATACCAGCAGAATCAACCCTAGATTACCTCCTCACTGGTATTCTCTAGCTTCAAGTCTGCGCGTTGAATCTTCAAAAAATAAACATAAAGGTAGTAAATATCAACCTTAGTTAATGTACCATAGAAATGATAACAAATATTGAAAACAAGCATATTGAGAGTTTACTCACTAATGCAAGAAGCATCATCACTGGTCAAAGTATATGAACTTGATCACAACCTGAAAATAACAAAAGAGTAGACATAAGTTAGTAAGATGAGCACTAAAAGGATCAAAATCAGAAATTTCAATATCAGTAATATACCTTATATTCTAACTAACTGAGGAGCTGATTTGACAACGGAAAAGGCCACTTTCTCCCACTTGTGTGCCTGTCATACCAGCAAAGAAGAGAAGTGTACATGTAGGTCAGTATGAAACGAACTAGAATACATAATTATCCAAGAACATGAACGAGTAAGTAACTATGTTACCTGATATTTGATTGTCATTCTTTATAGCAAGCTCAACCATTCTGTAAGTTCCTGCAAAAATATAACAAACTAGTCCTCTTCCCTCCTCCTTTACCCGGGCTGGGGACCGGCATCTCAAATGGCGGAGTTAAAAAGGGGTTGACAGGTACACAAAAGCAAATAAATAAACAACATCGAATATTTGATACAAACTAGTGTTGTATTTGAGAATCTTCCTCTGAACTCCAAACCACTCCCTAATTTGCCATACTCTGAGCCAGGCTCTTCCAGAGTAGCACTGATCCTATGCAAAAATGGCAAATTCAAGGTGGAATCCTTGTAGAACCATAAAAGAACCCATTGTGGGCAAGTGAGAGTTACAATCTTCCTCTGAACTCCATATTAAATCCCTAATGGCAGTGGAAAATAGTAATGTATGAGACGGTTTTGTTGTTTCCGTTGAAAATAGTGATGTAGTTGAACTCTGAACTCCAAACCACTCCCTAGATCATGTGTCTCTGAGCCAGGATCTTCCAGAGTTGCACTGATCCTATCCATTATGGCAAATTCAAGGTGGAATCCTTGTAGAAGCATAAAAGAACCCATTTTGGGCAAGTTTGAGTTACAATCTTCCTATGAACATATATGCCACTAGGACGGTTTCATTGTTTTTCTTCCCAAACCCCTTGGGCCTAAAGCAGCAGTTTTGTTTTTTAAACGAAAAGAAAATTACATTACTGAGCAAAGGATTTACAAGATAACTGATTTTCCCTGATTACATTAAGCTGACTAGCAGGGATCTCTGAATACATAAAAGATCTTCCAGTTTTCCTGCATATTTTGGCCAGAGTTTTGACATTAAGCAGGACTAATATCTAGGATTAAACTCTGACTAAAGAAACAAAAAATGGGCCAGAGTTAATACAATATCCACAGGTAACACACCCAGTTTCTAGGAGTAATATCTAGGTTAATCACAGTTACGAAAAGCGCACACACAATCAGAATTAAGAGTTTCAGTGTGTGCGCCATATCCATAACTACTGGTAACACAACCAGTTTCCCCAAAATACCCCAAAATATACAAAAAAAGAATGTTTATACACCCAGCATCAGAGGATACAAACCCAAAAAATGTATGTCAGTTATAACATTGACTGTATAAGTAATAGGAACTCTCTGAACTCGAGTCCCCGTCATCCTCATCTGCATCGATAATATCACTATCTTCATCATGTTCTTCCTCCTCGGAATCTTCCTCATCATCAGCTTCTTCTTCATCATCATTATCAGCAGCAGTAGCAGAATCAGAAGCACCCACATCATCTACTTCCCCCATCCTGAAGTCGAGCCAATCATCCTCCCTGACTTCTAGCTCAAAATCAGCCTGCACCAGCTCATCAAGAAAATTATCTACATGAAACGGGTCGGCTTCATTTTCATGTTCTTCTTCTTCTTCTTCTTCTTCTTGAGGTTCAGGTTCTGCTTCCTCCGCGTCATTATCAGACTCTATGCCTTCAGTTGGAGGGGCCATTTCTTGAATCTCCAGTTGCTGCTGGGCTTCTCTTCGCTTCCTCCTACGGTACTCTTCCAAAGCAGCATCTTCCCCCTCTTCTCTTTTCTGATTCTTGATTTCTTCTTCTCTATCCTGCCTCACCTGCAGACCTGCTTCCATCGCCAGCACATGGTCATTTGCACGCTTCTGGATTAGTCTCGCTTGACCTAGCGTGCAGCGATAGATAATGTCATTGAAAGCAATCAAAGGATTCCACGGATGCGATTGTGCATCGTTGTCGTCTGATGCTGATGGTGGTGGTTTGTTTTCAGAGGAATTATCATCTAACATTGGTCCTTTTCCCTTTATCCGCCTCTCCCTCTCGGAGAAATCTGAGTTACTACTTGAGTTATCACTTGTTGCCATTTCCCCTGCATTTTTTATTCAAAACAACAATTTTTTTTTGATCCCAACATTCATACATGGAAATCAATATCAACAACATTATCTTATTATAAACAACAACAAAATCTGACCACAACATTAATTCCCAGTACTTGACATTTGAAACAGACCAAAACCCTAAAATTTTCATAAAAACAATACTTAAATCAAACACATCTGGGGATCATAATAACGTAAACCAAACTAAACCCATGTCATGATTTCATCTAATTTGTTAAAAATCTAAGAAAACAGAGCAGCCCTAAGAGCATTAAGTGAGTAGAAATAGACTAACATAACAAAATTTCACTTCATGCATCTTGATTTGACACCATTTATCATGATTCCACTTCATTTTTAGCATTTAACTTCATTTATTACTAACGGATTCACCATGCAACATGCAAAGGCAGATGAAAAGTAAAAGAACCCAAAAGTAAAGATCTTACCTTTTCAAAAAAGAGATTGATGAAGGCTGAATATTCTTGTCTGAGAGAGAAATAGATTTCCTCCTTAATCAAGCCCTGAATCTCCTTGAAAGCAACCTTTTTTGGGAGCTTTAAAGTCTGAATATTCTTGTCTGAGAGAGAAAGTGAGTGCTTCCAAAAGCAGCAGATCTTTAATGAAAGGTGTGTTTGTTCTTTAGCACTAAAATAATAGTAGTAAAGAAGATGATGTTTTGGTGGTACCCACTGGGGTGTAAATATAATGTGTGTGTGAACATTGGGGTGGAATAAACGAAGTGTAAACCAAGTGTAAAAATACTATTAATCAATTGTCAACAGAGTTAGTTAAACAGAGAACAAACCTTAAAAGTTACAAACCAACAACAACTCTAAAAGGGGTGTAAAACTGTAAGCAAAAGTAGAAGGAAACGTACATATTATTTCAAATTCTCGGGGGTGCTCCAATAGGTGAGCAAAGCTCGAAGATGTGGTTCTTCCTCTAAAATATCTTGAAAACTGCATTCAGCTGGTACATCTGCATTGTCTACGCTGATAGTTAGTTTTCTGGAGGGATGCATAGGAACCCAGTAGGCTGGCTCTTTCAAATCCTGGGAATAAAAGATTTGGGTAGCATGTTCCGCGAGAATCACGGGCTCGTCTGTGAAAGCATTTTTCTTCTTCATTCTTGGCAGATTGACCAGAGGATAATCTGAATCCTTACACATCTTGACTCCAGTCTCCACCTTCACCCAATCACAGTAAAACACATCTTCTTTAAATGAACCATAGTTCAACTGTAGGATTTGTTGGATTACCCCATACCACCTGGCTTTCACAGTCACAGGATCTTTATCAGTTCTTTTGCTCCTAAAAGTTGTGTCTGCAACCATGGTAACACCACTATCCTGGGTCCTAAGCTTGGCCTCAAAAGCTTGGGAACAAAAAACATATCCATTCACACGGTATCTTTCAATCTCCCTTACCTCGTCCGGACCTTTAAGGTAATCCCACAAGAGACCATCCATATTCTCTTCATCACTAAGTTGCGAAAGCGCAGAAAACCCATAAATCGGAATTAATGCCACCTAAATTATTCTGACAAAACGGTTCTACAAGGCATACCTTATTGTACAACCATGAAAGGAAGTCGGTTTCAAACTGGACCAAGTCCACTCCAACGTCTGAATGGCCGGTGCGGTAATCCCTGAACATAAATATATAGCATACTTTTAATACCAACCCATCATCAATAGAAATTCAGTGTCCATACAAACAAAAATTATATAACAACAAATACCTGTAATAATCGTCTATTCCCGGTTGACAACGCTCAAATATTAGCCACCGACGTATCTGAACCCATTGAACAGGGCTCAACAAAACTTATTTATCTCCAAGAATGGAACCCTCATCGCTGAAATCAGAATCCTTATCCAGAAATTAAGGCAGCCCAATTGGCTTTGTGACCTCCTTCAGATCTAACTTTGGCTTGCTCCATTGCATACCTAACAGCCTCATTTAGAATGATAGAATTTGTAATTGACGCTTCAATGTATCTCTTGTTATGGCAAAGGCCTTTGCACTCCTTCATTGCCCTGAATCAGTATGCACATGTAAATTTCTATACAAAACTTCCAAAAAAATGCAAAAAAATTGAAGGGGTAAATTGGTGAAATGACAATTCACCTCTCAAGTGGGTACATCCATCGGAACCTAACCGGTCCACAAACCAAGGCTTCTTCAGCCAGATGAACCATGATGTGCACGCTTATATAAAAAAATGAAGCCGGGAAATACTTTTCGAGCACGCACATGGCCTCTGCAATCATCCACTTAGCCTGGCTCAGATCTTCTATTTTAACGACCTTAGAGCACAACAATCTAAAATACAAACTGACTTGCTGAAGTGCAATTCGAAGGTGTTTATGTCCAGGAAAGGCATGTTGAAGCAGAGCAGGTAGCAAGTACTCAATCAAAATATGATAGTCATGAGATTTTAAGCTCAACAACCTATCCCCACTCACATTGTTGCTCAAGTTTGAGCAAAAACCTGAAGGGAATTTCATATTTCTAATAATCTGGCAAAACTTTTTCTGCTCTTCTTTAGACAAAACCCACACCGGGGTGTTTACTATCACATTCTTAAATTTCTTCGCTTTCCACTTTCCAATGTGGAGCTTTTTCTCACGCAATTCATCACGATTATCCCATAACCTTTGAGCCTTACTTCCATCATCAAAGAGAGCGTGATAAATGTGTTCCATGACGTTCTTTTCCGTGTGCATCACGTCGATAGAATGAAATATACTCAGATTGCTATACGACTCAAGTTCCCAAAAACAACACTTCCTATTGAAAATACATGTTCCCAAACCAGAATTATCCCTCTGATCAATACCACCATCCTCTAACTCCTAATCATCCTCAACCTCAGTCTCATCATGAGACACGTATCTCTGTCTTTTACCAGCCTTGCGTTTTTGGGTCTTACCAGGTATGTAATGAACATCTTTCAACAACTCGAGCGTCTCATCGTTAGTTAGTCTCTTTGGCGCCAACTTTGTCTCCTCTTTTTCCAATCCCAAGAATTTCCCATCCCTAAAGGTGTGCCTGCTCTTGAGGAAAATCCGATAGTTAGTGTACACTACCTTATTAAATCCTCTGCCCATATGAGTACATCGAGTTTTGTCTGCGCAGACAACACATCCATTGTACCCATGAACTGTTCGTCCACTTAAAATACCAAGAGCAGGTAAATCATGAATCCCAAACATTAGAGTTACTCTCATAATAAAATACTCTTCTCTGAAAGAATCCCAAACTCGCCTTCCGTCTTTGAAGAGAGTTTTTAATTCATCGACAAACACCTGCATAAATACATCAATGTCTCCACTCGGTGACTTGCGACCAGGTATCAACATATTGTATATTTGGAATCCAGTCTTCATACACAAAGAAGGTGGAAGATTATAAACCACAGATATGAGAGGCCAACAGCTCCAACCTTAATTCGACTGGCCATGGGGATTAAACCCATCCGTCGATATTCCAAGGTAAACATTTCTGCCTTCCGCTGCAAAATCCGGAAATTTTCCTTGAACCGCCGCCAGTGAGGTGAATCGCACGGATGACGTATATACCGACGAGAAACTGCCGCTCGGTTGTGCCAATCCATGAAAACTGCTATCCAAGGAATAGAGAACATTTTCGCAATTCTTGGTCCTAGAGGAAAGTATATTAGCACTAACATAGGTTCTTTTGACACCTGCATCTTCCCGTCGAAATCTTTGAATTCTTTAAATCTTTTAGCTTGGCACACTGACATTGCTGAAGATTTTTATCTGCATTGTGATACAGCATACAATGATTCGGACAAACATGAATAGACTTGCATTTCATCCCCAGATCCTTTAGCATCGTCTTCGTAGAATCATAGTTTTTAGGGAAATTGTTTCCAGGAAGCCACTTTCCTAACATAATCAACAAACTATCCATACAATGACCAGAGAATTTATATGTTTTCTTTAGATTATGCAGTTCTACGATAGCACCGAGGGTTGAGATACCTTCGGATGCTGGGTGCAACTGCTTCCCTGCCAAATTTGAGTGCTTAGCATAAAGCTTCCCCATATCCACCTCTTGTTCTTCACAGACTACTTGCTCATAAGGGTCAGCATGAGGACCAAAGTTGGCAGCAGCATAAGCATCCCAGTCGAAATCAGGCATTTCTTCTTCTGCAACCTTCTCCTTCTCCACATGACGACTATTTGAACTCTGAGCCACCAAATCCTCACCATGCAAGTACCAAGTGTTGTACGTCCTCAAGATACCCGTCTCATACAGATGCTTTTCAACAACTTTCCATGGATGCCGAAACTCATTAGCACACTTCTTACATGGGCAAGCACAACCAGATGAATCCCCATTGGCTGATGCAAAGTTGAGGAACTCTCTAACCCCCTCTCGATATTCTTGGCCAAATAGGTTTTTTTCAAGCATCCAATCTTTATTCCCCGACATCCTACATTACCAAATTGAAATATGCTTCATGTTACCAACTTCATCAACTAAAGATACAAATACTAACAATCATAAACTTTCACATACAAACCACACATACAAATCAATAAAAAATCTATAACCAAATACATATCTGAAAAGATGTAGATACTCATACTCTAAGTTTAAATCAGGGAAATATGTAATTGCTGGATGAATTCAGTTATTCAATTGATGTTCATATATTTGAAATTAACATAAATAAATGTACCAAACAAGGTTGACATGGATGAATCTTAAATCAGTGAAATACCTAATTGTTGAATGAACTCAGATTCAAATTCCCAATCCCAATCAATAACTCTATGAGAAATCGATTTGATAATTAAACTAATATCAAATCGAGGTTCACATAAGAATTAACGGATTGATTGCAACATGGTTCATTATCTCATCAAGCATCAACCTTTTCCAGGTAATGTCAGATTATTGTAAATTCAGGTGCTAAGATTTTATGCAGACCGGTCTGAACCTTATTAAGCTACCTTGTCGCGTCAAGCCAAGCTTATCTCTCCCACAGATGGTGTTGATAACCTGTTTATCAGAGTGCATATAGAATTTGTGAAAAACGACACAGATAATACTTCAAGATACTAAATCTAATAGTGGAGTTCGAAAATTTACCCATGAATCTTATTCTTGATGCTACCTACATGAGCTTCTCTAAGACCAGCCCCAAGTTCTATTCATCTACACACAACAAACAACAAAATAAGTTATCATGTGATGTAGACACTTACACAGCTTGCAATCTATTTAATCTTCTTTTTCTTCTCAACAGAAATCTACAGAACATAGAAGAATTAAGTAATTTCTATTAGCCCAAACCATTACATAAAGTATACTCAAGCAGATACTTCAAATGTACACTCAAGAAATGTACTCAACTAGATGATATACATCACCAATTGGTTTCCATAACTACAAAAGAAAAATAGATCTGGAAAAAAAAAATCAGGAAAAAAATCAAGGAAATCTACAATTAGACGGAAAAAATAAGAAAGAGGTTGATTGAAGCAACGAGATATAAGAACTCAATCCCTAATAATGTTTGTATACCTTAGAAGTTGTTTGTCACGGAGTTGTTGAAGTTGTTCATCAAAACCCCTTTTCACCACCAGCCAAACTGAAAAAACAACTTATCAGAAAACCCTAAAACCCAAATTGACGAAGCAAAAACAAAATCAAATAAAACCCATATGTAGAGTCTCTCCATTATAGAAATCTCACCTTACAAAACAGAGAAATCTTTCTAAGAACCCTAGATTTCCTCATGCCTATTCAGTTGAGATAAACCTCAGAACCATAGATCTAGGAGTTTCCTTTGTAATGGATATGGATATATCTATTTCAAGAAGAAGAACCAAAACCTAGTATTAAATTTCTGATTGACATGCGACTTTAAGATTGAGTAAGAAAATCTGGAGAACAGAGACTCGAGAGTGATAAAATTAGGTAGATAGAGAAGTGATACAAGGGGCGGAGAGAAATAGAGATAAGGTTTGCTTGAAGACTGATTTCATCGATGCCGTTTGAATATAATATAATAATATGATATCTGACCATAGAAACATTTGACCCTAGCAGTCTTATCTAAAACCATTAGAAAGGTCTTGTTTGTTTACTAAAATAGCCCCAAGAAAAAGTCAGATTCGAGAAAACTTTTATTTTTTCGGATAAAAAAGTCTGTTCGTGTCAGCCCTTTATTTATATCAGTCCATGGCAGACTTTCATCTAAGCCCTAGTCAGACTTCACCAAGGCATTTTCCACTAGTGCAGGAGCTACTCACCTCGAAATTAGGGGCGACTCCAAGCTGCTGGTGAACCAGATGAACGGAGTATACTCTCTCAAGGAAATCACCCTCGCTCCTCACAGGGCAGAAGCACAAAAGCTACTGAATCACTTCGCTGACGCCATCATAACGTATACTGGACGCACTAACAACAGACACGCCGATTGCTTAGCGACCCTGGCATCTAAACTCCAGTTCAAAGGAGAAGAGGAGATTATGACAGTACAGAGACGGACCGCCCCTCAACTTGGCTGACGGAAGGCGAACTCATACCAGACAAAGACTGGCGAACACCCATTATCGAAGATCTAGGTAACTATACTACCACACGGAAACTCGGGGTAAAAGAGTTAAAACACTTCTTTCTTTTCCATGGGGTGTTGTATCATAGAAACACAGATGGGTCACTGTCACGATGTTTGGGAGGACTTGAAGCACAACAACAACTCGAGCGTTTCCATGATGAGGTCTGCGGGCAAAATCTTGTTGTAACCCTGTATCGACGACTCCAGATACTTGGCTACTATTGGCCGACAATGGAAGCACAATCCCGGGCCCTGCAAGAGACGTGCTCCAACTGCCAGACTCCCCCTCATCAACCCGAGGCCTTAGTGTGCCAGCCTTCTGAAGATTGGAGAGAACCTTTCATCAAGTACCTCAACGAGAAGGTCTTACCGGAAGACCAACATGTAGCTAGCCGTCTGATTAAAAGATCCAGAAGGTTCCTCTACCACGAAGGAGTATTATATCGTAAAAGCTACGGGGGAGGTTTACTTCGCTGCTTGTCAGACGAGGAGATCCCCACGGTTCTGAAAGAGATGCACGAAGCTGAACACCAAGGGAAGAGGAAGTTGTTCCTACAAATCCACGAGAAGTATTACTTGCCGACCATGGAAGATGATGCGGCATCGTTCGTACAGAAATGCCACAAGTGCCAAACTCACGGGAACCTCATCCATACCCCATGCCTGCCACTGCGATCAATCAGTAGCCCCTGGCCGTTTTACAGCTGGGGACTCGACCTCATTGGGAAGATCAACCCGCCTTCCTCGAAGAACCAAGAGTCATCACCGCAACAGAGTACTTCAGCAAATGGGTAGAAGCAATACCCTTGAAGAGCACAACCGGTGTCACAATCGCGACATTCATCAAGGAGCACATCATCTGCAGGTTCGGGTCCCTAAACACATTATCACAGACAACGGGACACCGTTTGTTAACAAGGATGTGGCGAGCTTACTCCGAAGGTACGAGATCCAACACATCTGCTCCACGCCTTACTACCCCCAAGGGAACGGACAGGCAGAGAGTACCAACAAGACGTTGATTCGGATCATTAGCAGAACTGTACACGACAACCCGAGGTCATGGAACGAACAGTTGCCCATGGCGTTATGAGCCTACAGGATCTCTCCACGAAGCTCCACCGGGACGTCGCCCTACTCGCTAGTCTATGGCGCCGACGCCATACTGCCAGCAAAGATTAAGATACCGTCTGCCCGTATCGCAGCAGCAAGCGGTATCCATTAGAATGAAGCCGAGGTAGCCGATTCAAGGATAGCAGAGCTAGACTCCCTAGACTCAAGGCGGACCAAAGCAGAAAGACACATAGAAATGTATCGGAAAAGACTCTCTCGAGCATACAACAAAGTTGTAAAACCAAGAACATTTCAAGTGGGAGACTTGGTTCTGAAGACGGCAAAATACATCCAACGAGACGCCACAACACCAAAACTCGCTCCAAGTTGGGAAGGTCCCTATGTTATCTCGAAGGCATCCGCGAATGGATACTACAAGATAGTCACCGTGGACGGAAAAGCAGAGGGGATTGTCATCAATGGAAAATGGCTGAAGGCGTACTACGCCTGAAAGAGAGGCCACTGGAAGAGAGCCAACAAAGAAGGCTGGGAAGCCATGACGCCACAACATGTGGCGTCCCAAAAAAAATAAAAAAACAGCGCCATGGGCATGGCGCCCCAACCCATGGCGCCACGACAAGAGGAGGCGAGGACGAAGCCGCAAACCCACGGACAGAGAAGAGGCAATCCCTACAAGATCACATGGATAGGCGCAGGATCAACGTTGTACCCCGCCAAGGCTTAGCGAAGCCTTCCATCACGGCGGCGACGAAAGGAGACAGAGCGTGACCCTATTCAGCCAAAGAGCTACTCAGGCGCGACCTCATAACAAAGGAAGTCGAGAGATTGAATGCGAGGGAGGATTATCGGAGCAAACTCAGAGACGCGGGACACGTGGGGACTTAGGTCAGGAAAGAGAAAATTCATTCTTTCAGATAAAATGCTCAACTGTTTCTTTATTTCTAAAAAAAAAAGAGTCTCACTACATTTTGTCCATAAACGTCAGAGCTCTGAACAAGAACACTCTTCCAAATCTAAAAGCCTTTCCCCCTGTCAAAACTCTAAAAACCAGACTTTCAAAACAAACCATCCAATAGGTAGTAGTCTCGCTTATAAAGCATCTCCACCCTCTGGCGAAAGATATCATTCTTTTTCCTCAGACTCTCAATCACCTCATTAACCTTGTCAGACTCTTCGACCAAAGCTTGTTCCTTGGCCCGAATGACTTTCAACATTCGGCCAGCCTTGTCAGATAATCCTTCCAAGTCCTGTTCGGCACGAAGAAGAGCCCTTGAACAAGGAAAGATGTTAGAAATCATTCCAGCACGATCCACTTTCACGATCTCGAGACGCTGACGAAGCCAGCCCATGTTGCACATCATCGCCTCCAGGACGACAATGCGACTCTCCCACCTCTGGATCATCCCAGAAGTTACGTCATGCAGCTTTTCCTTTCCCATTTCATTTATCACAGGGAGGAGTAAGGAGACCATGGTCACCATGACGGGAGTATCCTTCATCAGCTGTTTAGTGGCGACATGGCCGTACCTTTTCCAAATCTTCTCATAAAGATCTGCATAAAGAGTTGGCACAAGAAAACCACCAACGGACCTCTGCTCCTCAGAAAGGGAGACCATCTCTGGCACGAAAGGAAGACCGGCCCGCGAATGGTCGACCTCGTCTATTCAAGACCGACGTCATCAAGAGCTGAACCCCCTTCAGATGAAGGACCAACACCATCGGCATCACCCTCGTCGTCTTCGTCTACAGCAACAACCGAAACCGGGGAATAGGTTGGAGAGCCTCTCTGGACAGATTGGTTCTTCTTAGACACACTACGTTTCTTCTTGCGAGGCAGCATCCCCTGAAAGAAATGAACGGTATTCGATAAGAAGAATAGAGAAAGAAAGCCAAGCTAAAGTAAGACAAAGGCTTACAGAATCTCCTGTTGGGGTCCGAGCGGATACAGGAACCTCCTCGAGACTTGGCTTCCCAGCACTCAAGAGACCTCGGCTCCGAGTTACCATAACTCTGCACTACAATACTACCACCCTTGTCAAGAGAACAGAGTACAGGTGTAACGAAACTACGGGAAGATACTCACCGGACTCGGGATCCACGTCCTCCGCTTCACGTAAGCTTCTCTCTGAGAAGACGAACCAGAGTTGCCCTCGTCAGCCATGATTTCGGACACTCTCCGTTTGGTGTAAACTCTCATTTGTGAAGACGAACCAGAGTTATCACTGCCAGCCATGGATCTCGAAAATCACACCCTGCGGAAAAGCTCATGCAAGAGGATGAAGACTATGGTGTTGCAAATACCGCACACATGTATATATATGGGTATGCAAGCGAAACCCTAAAAATTGGATGCGCCATACACGGAGCGAGACGCTGACCCAATCCCATAACTCACACAAGATAAGGACGGAGCGGCACTACATTCAAAGCCCTGGTCAAAGTCTGCCAACAAACTCGAGAGGGATCCCCTCGAAAGACTTTCTAAGAAGAAAGAGGAACTTATACCAGGAAATCGGTAATTCGTCACCCTTTCTTTCATTTAAATAACACCGACGACAACACAAAGGTGTGATCTCGCATTCATATGGGGTTAGGAACCCTAGGAACTCCTTGGCCAAGTTAAAGCACTTGGAGCCAAGTCCCGACCAGAGGATGGGCCTGCGAGGCCTGTAGGGGCCACACCTAGGACGCCCCGAACCTCGTATTAGGGAGTCATCATCACTCTGTCAACCAGAAATCCCTGCTTAAGTAGCGTACATGTACTTGCAAAATGAATTTACTTTAGGTCTATCCCGTGAGACCCTTTACTAGTGTTGAATAGAAAACCTCGAGACAATTGAAGGTTGCCATCACCATCCGAGTGCTTAGTATGAAACATTACTGTTCCACACTAACCAGGGGAATTTTTGTAGATGGTGAAAAATGAGAGAGGGACAAGATTGTAAAAAAAACACTCTCTAACCAGGCCTAACCTAGAGGCAATTGCCTATTCAGGCACATCTCTATAGCTCAGAATGCAACCCGTTCTACGAGCTGAATAAACTCTCTATGAGTTCTCTCTTATAACCCCCGGTGGAGAGGATGATATCATAGTGCATTACTGATAATCTCACCAACACATTAAACCCATTAATCTGCTTCATGTCGACATCGCCTCGATTTCCTAGGCATCAGAACCAGATCACTATATGGTACATGGTGAAGAGTTAACAGAGACGCATCCTCATGGATTTCCTCTTTATACGACTCAACATTCGAGTCTTAATGAAAACCTCAGGAAAATCGAAGTTCTAGGCCTGTCCAGAACTCCCTGAGAAGCATACAACAGCCTAAACAGGCTTAAACAGACCTCATCCCAAACTCAGGATGGTCTAACATACCATGGATAAACACGCCATGACTTCAAGTATGTTGTAGCGTAAACACGCACACCATAACCAAGGCATAGCCAGCACGCACCAGCTGCAACAAAGTTGACCTTGGCCAGATGACAAAGTCATAGCGCCATATAGCATGGCACCACGAACCATGAGTCACCATGAGTTCACGAGAAACCAGCCTCGGCCAAAGGTCAAGGCCGTGGCGTCATGAGCCATGGCGCCATGATAACAGGGCTAGCGCTAAAGTGCTTTAGAAGTTAGCCTTGGCTAAAGGCCAAAGCCGTGGCGCCATGAACCATGGCGCCACAACGAGTTGGCCTTGGCCAAAGGCCAAGGCCGTGGCGCCATGATAACGGGTTAGCGCTAAAGCGCTTTGGAGGTTGGCCTTGGCCTTTGGCCAAGGCCGTAGCCCCTTGGGCTATGGCGCCACAATCCAATGGCACTATAAACTCCTGGCCTTGGCCAAATAGCCAAGGCCACTCCTATACTTGTGTCCTGAAGGCACCACACTCACGTTGGTCATGACAATTGGTCATACGACTCTACTCAGGCTCAACTCAACTCAACTACGCAATATCTGTGTATCGCCCGAGACATCAAAACATCACACGGGGGGATAAATTTAGGGGTATTGGTCTGGCGGTCTACGACAGTTGAAAGAAACTGATGGAGATAGTGGACGGTTACGAGAAGATGGCGCGAGTGGACATGTTCTACACAACTCAGGCAGTTACGGAAACCAACTCATGTCCTCCACTCCTCCATTCTTCCACGACTTCCACCTTCTATGTCGAGGGATCAGGGTGAGTTCAAAACTATAAGTAGAGGCCTCCTCTATCTTCCAAGGCAAGAAGATCATCTAGAAAGAACCAGATATTCAGAACACCTGAATAAACCAGAGCCTCAGAAGTAAACACGCCTGAGCAACCCAACACCCTTCTAGCCTTGGAGATTTCCAGTCACTCTCACGACGGAAATCTTGAACTCTTACACCCAAAACACATCCTCAACCTGATCTCAAGTTTCTTCGTTGTTTCCCTCCCTAGATCAACCTCTATCCTCTCTGTGACCGAAGCAAGACGTGAACGGCCATTGACTTGGTTTAGGCTCGTCTTGTTCGACTTTGATCTCGAACACTATGAAAGTACCCAGAGACGGTGCATTGTTTTTCCAGGTAAAAACAGTTCCATAACTCACAAGCCGCGATAAACATAGACAATTACGTCTTTTATGTGTTCACCGGATCTGATACCAATTGAAAAAACAGGGGTACCGAGATACTACCAACTTTTCGTTTGGGCTCGTGAGTCTTATGGTCAGATCTGGACGATCTCAAAAATCAATATCCAGATCTGTTTAACCGGAGTTTGGATCACAAGGGATCAGTCCGACGCAAGACAAAGTCTTGGTAAATCCTTTGGATGGATTGGGGACAACAATCAGGTTAATGATAACGTACTTCTTGTGTTTTCTTAAATTATATAATCAGAGAATATAATGCGGAAAGTAAAGCACACGAGACACTAGAGATTTTTTAACGAGGAAACTACGACCTGTAGAAAAACTTTGGGACCTCATCCAGATTGAACACAGCACAGTACAAACTGTCTACAAACACTAGCCTATTATAAGACTTCGGTCTGGGATGTAGCAGAGACCAATTCTATCCCTCCAAGCGAAATGGCTATTGTCGCACTCCTTACGTCTCTAGATCCCCAACAGATCGTCACGCACTTGATTCCCCTAGCTGACGTCCTTTACAGGCCTAGGAGTTGCTTTAACCGCTGTTAAAGGCTTGTGTCAATAATTCCGGCTTTGCAACCTCAATTATCAATTGTATGTTTGAATTGTCCTCTATCAGTTTGACATACACAAAGTGACTTCCTTCGGATTGCTCCAGGTCATACGGAAATCTACTTACAAGCGGGGGCTGACAAGTAAACCGTGTAAACTATGCCCAACTTGTCTCTACCTCAGTTGTAAAAAGAATCACTTAAGAAACTTATACAATTGGAGCTAACTAGGTCTTACAACACCGAGTGCAGCCGTGCGTTGCTTCCTTTCAACCCTGTGTGTAATGTATCAGTTTTTGAATGGCCTTATTGCAGAAGAGAAGGACCGTAGAATAGACAAGAACGTGATCAGGTTACCAAGGTTACAAGTTAATCTGATAACAACCACAGAGGTACGTTATCGCCTACCTGTGCTTTCCAACTCTCAAGAGAAGTCTTTATAGTCGTTAGGTAAATCCTACAGAGGAACTGCTACCTAATAGAGGATGACTATACCAAACAAGCTTTCACCTAAGTGAAAAGAGTTTACGATCAATTCCATGGATAAACTTCACGTATGATTGATGCTTGTGGTTTTTCATCCTGAAACTCTCTATTTATAACACTTAACAAGATAGGTTGCTTAGGAATAAAGCAACTAGTTACTTGTTTCACAAGTTTAGCAAACCCTAACTTGCAAACCAAGTAACCTAGATTTATCTCTTTTGGAATTCATTAAACATTTATCTGCCAAGTGGTTTATTAGCTCTTAACCACTTCAAGATAGAAATCCAACAGGCCAGAGATAATCTTTATCTTATTGACTCATTGAGAATCGTTAGATGGACCACAAAAGATATATTCGTGATAACCAAGTCCAACTAAGAGATAAAGGAGTAAGAGTTTAACCCGTGTAAAATTCTAGAAGAATATCCACGTGGACGGTTCGTGAACCGTCCTTCTGAATTACGACCAGATGCATCGAATATGTGGTTCACGTATATGTACGTGTACAAATTGATGTTTTAGAACTCTGGAGAAATTTCCGGAGTCACTGTTCACGAACCGGTTTGTTAACCGTCGTTACTCAGAATTAGGGTTTAACTAGATCCGCTGGAAGTTCTGGATTGGGCCAGTACTTAGACGTGTTATACGCCCTCAGCTATAATCCACTGGACTCTTGCTCAAGAGTACTCCTTTAGATTCACCCATATCCTACAAGTGATTTGCAAGCAAACCATTGATATGGAAAGATGGTATCGAATCTATCTCATGGATTCTTGTAACCTTAATATTCGTGGGACAAATACCAACATAACACTTGGTTATGTAGACAATAACACGATCTCAATCGCTATTAGTATCTCTACTAAAGTAGCCGATTATTTCGAAAGATAGAATAAGTAGAATACAAGAATTTTCATAAAAGTCATAACTCTACTAATCTTTTGTCGATGAAGAATAACCGATGTCTTTTTTATCTTCACAGTCTTCGTCTTCAAGGTCTCTACTACTTTGTCTATATCCCAATTCCGAAATCTAAACTCTAGTAGGCTAAATCAAGATTGTGTTTTGACACCTAAAACTGACAACTAGCTTGACATACCAACGCTACTGGGTTTGACCGGACAATGCCCTAACACACCTGTCAGGAAATATAAAAGATACAAGCAGATATGTGTTATATTCTCTGTATATTCCACAACCACGCTCCCCTAAAGATATTTTTCTGTTAAGCGCAAGTTCACAAAAGAACTCCCCCCCTGAAAAAGGAGGGGTACCGAAATACTACCAACTTTTCGTTTTGGCTCGTGAGTCTTATGGTTTAAGTCTGGATGATCTCAAAAATCAATATCCAAACTTATAACTGGAGTTGTTAAACCTCGACAAAGAGTACTTTGGAGTCAACTCGACAGTTAGGCAATAACGTACTACTTGGTGCTTTAATTATAAATCAGAGTTATAATGCGGAAAGTAAAAGCACACAAGACACCAGATATTTTTCTAACGAGGAAACTGCCTTGCAGAAAAACCTCGGGACCTCGTCCAGTTTGAACACCGCCCAGTACAAACTGACTACAAACACTAGCCTACTATAAGACTTCGGTATGGGATGTAGCAGAGACCAACTCAAGCCCTCCAAGAGAATTGGC
>JAJJMA010038450.1:0-12123 GCA_023529015.1 Papaver nudicaule
TAACCTTGACTTTAAGTCTAAAGGAAATCACAATAGTATTCTTGTTTAATTACTTGGATACTTTTACGCATCCTGTTAGAGGCAGGGTAGCGCTAGTCTTCACGAAGGGAAGTTGAGCAACTCCTAGGCCTGTAAAGGACGTCAGCTAGGGGAATCAAGTACGTAGGTTTCTGCGGGAGCCGAGAGACGTAGGAGCACATTGGTAGCTGAGTTGCTTGTAGGGAAAATTCAGTCTCGATACATTCCAGTCCGAAGTCTGAGAATAGGCTAGCGTCTGTATTCGGTTAATACTGAGGGTGTTCACATCTGGACGAGGTCCCGGGGTTTTTTTAGCTAGGTTTGCAGTTTCCTCGTTAACAAAATTCAGGTGTGTTGCATTATTTTTCCCTTCCGCATTATATTGTCTCTGATATATATAATTGAAGTAATTGCAAGTTTGTTGATTCATAACCTTTGAGTGAATCCATCTCTATTGAGATCTACAAGAACCACGTTCTTGTTAGGGTTCGGTTTTCAGAACTATACTCAGGTTGTTGTTTGAATATTGATTTGTGAGATCGTTCAAACAACTGTAATCAACTAGGTTCACGAAAACTAAAAGTTGGTGGTGTATCTCGGTATCCCCGCTTTTTCAGTTGGTATCAGAGCCGGCAAACACCTTGTAAAGGACGTAACTGTTTGTGTTTGACGCTTTCGTGTACTATGAACACACATTATTCTGCTAATGTGAACGATCCACCAGTCTTTGATGGCACAAGCTATCTATGGTGGAAATCCGCCACGTGCTTTTTTCTTCAATCACGAGACTATCCGTGTTGGGTCTTTGTGCAAGATGGGTTTACCATACCCACTATCAAAATCGGTGATGTTGTAAAGGATAAAACTCCCTCACAATATTCTGATGATGAAAGGAAAGAAGCTAAGATAGATTCAGATGCCCTTAATGCGATCATCCATGTAGTTACCCCAGATCTTCAACATCATGTATCTACGTGTAGTATATCAAAGGAAGCTTGGGAAACTCTGCAAATCATATTTGAAGGAAACACATCAGAGAAAGAAGTTCATCTTCAAATTCTCTCATCAGATTGGGAAAACCTCCGAATGTTTGATGAAGTAACCTTTGAAGATTTCAATCACAAACTTTCTGCAATTATTAATGCCTCGTAATCGCTTGGAAAAACAATTGAGGAAAGAGAAATTGTGAGAAAAATCTTTAGGTCTCTACCTTCAAAATATGACTCCAAAAAACATGTCATCCAAGAGTCATTTGGTTTTGATATAAAGAGAGGCGATCTTATTGCCAAACTCAAGATCTTCGATCATGATCATAAGACTGAATTTAAGTTTATTGCATTCGAAGCAAATCATGATCCTAATTTCACAACATCAAGCACCTCTTGGGCTGATGAATGTGATGATCAAGATATTTCTGACATAAATTCTACCTTGTCCCTGATCACTCAAAAGATTAGAGAACTTCTGAAAAACAAGCGGATCCACCATTCCAAACAACAGTTAGAGAATTCACAGTCTCCAAAGAAAACTGAGGATGCTCCAGAGGAAGAAATCCAATGCTACAAGTGTCGTGGTTATGGACATATGATGAAAGAATGTCCACGCAAGGAATATCGTAACTCTCTCTTGGCTACTCTCGATGAAATGCCTAATGAACATCTCTTCGAGAACGTGCTTGATCAGGCCTTAATAGCCAAGAATTCTGATGAAGATGATTCAGATAATCTGATACTGGAATTTCTGGATAAAAGCGAAGTTCTCTTGAAAGAAAATCTTTTCTTAAAAGAATCTCTTAAGAAGAATGAAGAATCGCTTCTGATAACTAATGATCAGCTTGAGAAATCAACCTGTGAATTATCAAGACTTCTATCAGAAAATTGTACCCTAAAAGATGACCAGCAAAAATTATCTGGTAGCTCGGATAAAATTTCAGCCATGCTTTTTGGGCAAAAGTCATTTGGAGATACAAATGGTTTAGGGTACAAAAGTAACTCCTTCACTAACAGCAACACTTTCATACTTGCAGGATCATCTCCTCCTGCTAATGAAAAAATCAATTTTGATTTTGGTGGCTCTGAGAAAAAACAATCTCAGAAGCAATGTTGCTCATTCTGTGGGAAGGATAATCATATCCTAAGAAGATGCAGAAAATTTCAATAGAAAAAGGCCATTGTTGCTAAACTTGAGAATGACGTAAAGAAGATGAATCAGAGGCTACGCAATTTGGCTAATGGTGTTCCTGTATCATCAGGAAAAATAGGAAAAGGTAAGAATTACTCTACAAAAACTAATCGTGAGCATTATTCTCACCCGTTCTCCACTTAATAAACGTGGAATACGTCTCAAATCTGTGACTTGTGATTTTGAGACGTCAAAATAAATCAGTTCATCTGATTAAAAAGAACAAGTCAGTTTATTGTTTTCGCCAGCTTACTTTTATGTCCAACAATACTTACAGGAATAAAAATCAATATCTCATAAAATTGTTGAGCAATGCTCCAAAGAGATGAATCCACGCTCAATTGGTTATGTGACCTTTTGTTCTGATGGTATATAACGATAAATCCCAAAGAGGTTGTTATAGTTATTCCTTACACCAATGGTGATACTCCTTCTTGTAGTGAGTCTGATGCTATAATTGTATAAAAGGTGTATATCACGTCATGTATTGAGTCCAAAATGTAATGACTCGACGTGAATATCAACACTCTCTTGACTTAATTTGGAAATTCTCCCTGCCTCTGGCTCCTAAGGCAAGAGTTGAGAACATGAACCATGGGAATCTTCACTCGACTCTGTCAGAGATTATGCTCTTGGAATTTTTTTCCTAAACATATTGTTGATATATAAACTTATTATTTTGGAATATAAAAGAGGTAATGGGTCAGCAAAACAATATAGAGAAAGTCTATAAAAAACCGCTTCACGAACTTGTTTCCTAAAGTTCGTACCGTTCACAAACATTATATATTTGTGTCCTAATTCTCGTCAAAGATATACCTGTCATCATGGCTTCTGTTGCAGAAAGAGTTATAAGAAATAGAGACTATTATGCAGAAAAGGCTGATCAAGAGTATCTTCATCCAAAATCAGAAAAAGTTATTCCTAATGCTCACCACGTGATCAACATTCACACTTCGCATGAATTTATCCGCAAGCTTAAATTTGTGCTGCAAAAGATTGAAGACCTCTTGGAAAATCCTCAAAAGAATTGTAAAGAGGAACTATTATTCTTCAAGTCTCTTTTCAAAGATTGGACAGGTCTCTCAGAGTCAGAATATGAGAATTGCAAGATCATCATCAAAGAGCTCTTTGAGTATCCAAACGAATTTCATATTCGTACATCATAGGTAACTCCTTATTAAAAATCTTTTGTCTTTTCCTTAGGGTTTGGATAATCACTATACTAGAAGTAGTCATCTTTTGATTTAAGCATGATTTGCTTGTGCTACTTCCATGTTTTCTTTTTCATCAATTAATCGAGGTTATTAAATTAAAATCTCAATTGATGATTGCAATGCTTGATCTTAATTGATTATCTATATGAATGTATTGCAAAAATCGTGAACTTGCTTTTTTAGCCATACCACCCGTTCGGGTAAAGCAGTTCACGAAAATTATCAAAATCCATGCTTCTGACTATTATGGCTAAGGGGTGACGATTTTGATAATAAGGAACCTCGTAGGCTACAATGTTGAACTCCGCTGGACTAAATGTTGTACCTTTATTCTTAGTCTTACAACCACTAGGAAGGGGTAACCTAATGTTTTCTCTAAAGGCGATGGTTGACCGAAAACTCTCTGAGAAAGTAGGAAGATTAAACCTTGAATTCCTATTTGACCGTAACTAGCTAGGAAAGAAAAACATATCTACAATTTTCCTTGTGAAATTGTACATCACCCAAGAATTTATTCCAAATCCTTGCTTGGGAAGGTCGTCGCGTTGTTCCTTATGGAATGACACATAATGGGGGAGAGTTCTTTTGAACTAGTGCTTCATGGTAATATCTTTTTGGGGAGTGCGGCTGTGGAATCTACGAGAGAATTGCATCTTTTTATCTCTCATTTCAGGTATTTTTACCTTTGTCTACATTGATTATTGCGATTTTATGAGGATTCCTATATTTCTTTTCTTTGTCTATTTTATGACAAAAAGGGGGAGAAATCTTGTAGTAAGGGGGAGTAAAATCTTTCTATCTACTACGACAAGTGTCTACGGCATTGTCATAGGGGGGGTAAAATCGATATGCTTGTCATGTCAAAGCAAAAGTTAGTGTATTGAGTAAGGGGGAGAACATATCAAATTGTGTATATCTTGAAGCATCGATGCAATATGCTTACAAGTTTTACATACTACTCAATTGCATAACAAAATCTTGTTGGAATATGTCCTTCCAGAAACCAAGATATGTGGTGACATTGAGTTTGTTATCTCTACCTTGAATCTTCACTTGCAGGAACACTCTTATCTGAAGACGCTGAAGATTACAAAAAGATCAAGTACATTATGGTTAGGGCTAAAAGATTTTACTTTTTGAATCCATATGTAAGATTGGTTTTTGTCACTAAAATTGACAAAGGGGGAGATTGTTAGAGCATTGTCGGTTGAACCCACTGATATTGCTATCTCAAGTCAGTTGTCAAGTTTATGAGACAAAAACACAATCCTTGATAAGTTTACTCTACAACCTCGAACTAGGATAGTTTTAGGTAATCGAGATGAAGACTGATGAAGACGAAGACCAGAGCTTACTACTTGATAAATCATAACGTCCTCGCTAAAGGTTAGAAAGGTTTTTCCTTTCCGTATCGTATTTACCATTCTATCATACCAATAGTCTATGATGTTGTTTATATGATCCGAAGGTATTCTAGGATTTCCACCTTTGCATTTATCACATTCGTGATAATATGTATAGGTAGAGTATGTTGAATTGTCTCTTGAAATAGACCACAACGGTGAACGCGTACATGAACGCGTACATGTGATTGTATGGCATTTTAGAGAACGAGCAAAGTCTGTATGAACGCGTTCATGAACGCGTACATACAAGTTCACGGATTCTCCTGAACTCTACTGACTGCTCTATGAACGCGTACATATAAGCCATGAGAAAACTTCCAAACTTTCATATCATTGAAGTTTTCGGTCTAGGCATGATTAGTTCTCGGACTCGTCATTACTTGGCCCATGGAATTCAACTACTTAATCCAAGCGATGTTCAAACAAGTATTTGGACCAGAAGTCGCAAAGCGATGTCCGAATTTGGACCAGAAGTGGCAAACCTTCAAACAAGGTTGAGTCTTCTTTAACTATTGGCCAAGTTCAAAGTTAACATAAGATTGAGGATGGGTAATCAAGCTATGGATCTTTATAGTTCCGGAACTTGCTTGAGCCCTACTCAAAATTGCTTAAACTTTAAGCAAAGCCTCCCTTGGTGATCACTATAAATAGATGACCTTCTGCAAGATACAATCTCAATCCTCTACACATATGTGTATCCTTGCATAAAGGTTGGTCGTCATCTCGAAGTCCTTTTGGACTACGACTATTGAAAGACTTCACTTGAGGATCGTGAAGCACAAGTCGGAAGTAAAATTTCATCTTGTATCTTGGGTCGATTGAATATTTTCAATCTTATCACGACCAAGATTTGATAGAAACTTCGTAAGGTAGATCTTGTATCGTAAACCCTAGAAGTTCCCAAACGCAAATTCACGAACTAGGTTTCATACTAAGTTCGTCAAGCGTTAGGAGGTAAAGTTGTTTAGGCTATATCAATAAGCCCTATTCAACATATCCGATTTCCATTAACCTTGACTTTAAGTCTAAAGGAAATCACAATCGTATTCTTGTTTAATTACTTCGATACTTTTACGCGTCCTGTTAGAGGCAGGGTAGCGCTAGTCTTCACGAAGGGAAGTGGAGGAACTCCTAGGCCTGTAAAGGACGTCAGCTAGGGGAATCAAGTACGCAGGTTTATGCGGGAGCCAAGAGACGTAGGAGCACATTGGTAGCTGAGTTTCTTGTAGGGCGAATTCAGTCTCGATACATTCCAGTCCGAAGTATGAGAGTAGGCTAGCGACTGTATTCGGTTAATACTGAGGGTGTTCACATCTGGACGAGGTCCCGGGGTTTTTCTGCTAGGTTTGCAGTTTCCTCGTTAACAAAATTCAGGTGTCTTGCATTACTTTTCCCTTCCGCAGTATATTGTCTCTGATATATATATAGTTGAAGTAATTGCAAGTTTGTTGGTTCATAACCTTTGAGTGAATCCATCTCTATTGAGATCTACAAGAACCACGTTCTTGTTAAGGTTCGGTTCTCTGAACTATACTCAGGTTGTTGTTTGAATATTGATTTGTGAGATCGTTCAAACAACTGTAATCAACTAGGTTCACGAAAACTAAAAGTTGGTGGTGTATCTCGGTATCCCCGCTTTTCATCTCTCATGACCTAGAGACATATCTTAGGAAAGAAGAAGAGTCTCTGGATCAATTAAACAAGGTCAAGTCTCTGGATCAATTAAACAAGGTCATGGAGGAAAACACATATGTTGAAGTAGATATTGATCAACTTATTAAAGAGACTGAAGCGTCTTTTTATGAAAAATGTCGAGATCAAAATACTATCAACACCCTTCTTAATGAGGAACCCATGAATGAATGTCATGATCAAGTGTGTATTCTACACATTGATGAAACTCACAAGAAGGAAGTATCTGTCAAATAATGTCCCCACCTAAGACAAAATTTACGTTTTGTCGATCGGGATAACAGAAATAAAAGCTTTGCTAAAAATCGTCCAGTTGTAAAAAACTGTTCACGGTTAACAAGAGCAAAGCACAAGGGTTATAAATTATTTCATAAACCCTTCTCAGAAAATTATAAAGTATTAATTTATCTAAAGTCTGAGAAAAATACTTTCGATTTTGGAATAGAAAGAATTAAGAATAAATTCCAAAATCCCCAAGTTTTAATTAAAAACTAGAAGGAAATTCTTTCTTGGGGTTATTAAAGTATTCTATGTCTAAATATTGAGCCTAGTTCTCTCTAAGCTTAATAAAAGACATTATTGGAATAATTTCTCACAAATAGCTATTTCTAAATGTTGAGCCTTGCTCCATTAAACTCTAGTTGATAAAGTCAAAATACTAGAGAAAAATGTCCTAAAAACAACCTAGGAACTTGTCAAAAATCAAGGGAAAGACCCTTATTTGACTATTGCATGTGTGAGTCACACATGTAGAGCCTAGGAACCCCTAGAACCAGTTCAAAACAGCCCACAGAAACTGGCTTGTGTCGTGCTGGGTAACTCAGAACCCATGGCCATGACCCGGTTCCCGAACCGTCCAGACCCGAAAAATTACTAGATAAGGTCTGTCGAGTTCTCTTCTTCCTCTCATCTTTCTTTAGAGGTTTTAGAAGAGCTTTAATGGTGGACGACTGCCATTATTGAGATCTCCACGGTTCGTGAACTGTTTTGCTCAATCTTGACGTCAAAACAACCGGGTTGGAAAATCATTCAAGGGGTCACAAACCATTCCTGCTATCTCCTTGTATTTTGAGAGAAATCATCAAGTAAGTGTTCTTAGTCCTTTTTCTTTGATATCATGTCTAGAAGAAGCACTAGAAATCAAGCCTCAACTAGTAAGGTTGTTGATGCGAATGGTAGTGATGATGAGCCAGTAGTCTGGTCATCTGATGAAACTATGTATGAGATAGTTCACGAACTGTCTCATGATCCTTGTCTAAGCATGCCTTCGTCAGCGAGATTGCTAGAGCTGAGTATGTAAAAAGGCAAAATGTCATCATTGAATGGAAGCTAGATTGAAACACTATGGCATCATATCCACCATTCATGGATCATATTGCTTGGGGATACATTCATGAGGGTATGTATATCGACAACTTTCTTTTTGTTGTTCGAATGTTTTATGCCAACATGTATGAGTGTAAAATAGATCTTTGTAGTTTCATGACTCAAATTGGCAATCGAGTCTTTGAAGTTAACATGGGAGTAATTGTTCAAATACTTCAGAGCCCTGTTCTTGACTTCACTCTTCCACAAATTGAAGGAAGACGTCCATCAGATAACAGACTTGCTAAGGGGGTACTTGGGTTTAGTCCTAAGTGGAAAGATGTAAAGGCTCCTATTAATGGAATTAGCCTTGATCTAAAGGTGCTTGGAATTCTAGCTGCTCACAATCTCATTCCTTGCACTTTAAACAAGGATAAGTGGAACAGAGATATGTTTGAGCTAGTCTATCACCTTGTCACAGAAAAGAAGCCAATTGACTTCTGTGGTACCATCATTAGACAAATGATCAAGATTTCCGAGAAAAAACAAAGAAACCTCGGATTCCCCTGCTTGATTACATAAATCTGCAAGAGGCACAGGATTGGCATGTTCGGACCAAGGGGAGAAGGCCCAAAACCCTTCCATCATAAGAGTATTGACAAGATCAAAAGATCGGGTCAGATGGTCGAACATGATCCTCGCATAGCACAACTTGAGGCTCGAGTCCACTGACTCCAAACCAAGTGCTATATGCCCTAGCAGTTGAACTTGCAGCTACCTGTGTTGATCCATACACTGCTTCAAGTATGTTTCGGATCATTGAGAAGCATACCATCCCAACTGACGACGAAGATATGGATTGATTTATTTCATTTCTTTATGCGTTTGTTTAAACTTTGCTTTGTGTGTGTGAACTATTTCCATTTGAACATCGTCTGTATTAACTTTAATACTCCTTGATGTTTTTGTTGCTTGAAGTTTAAATTTAGTTGTGCTTATGCTTTATTTATGAAAAACGTTCAAGTATACAGGAAAATTCACAAGAGACTTCATGTTAAACTTTGGTTTATCCAATTACAAAGATAGTCTCATAAATCTCGGGAGAGACTCACATGACAAAGGAAACATTAGCGTCGGTAAAAAACAAAAGTTATGCTTTTTCTCACGATCAAGAAACTTTTGATTATATGGTTTTTAGGGTTTCCACAAACTCAAACTCATATACTCTTTTCCCAAAAAATTGGCTAAGGAAAGGAGATTGTAAACAAAGACAGGATACATTAAATTATTTGTCCAAGTTACGCTTTGTAGTTGTTCTTTATTGAATAACACCACATGGGGGAGAGTTCTTAAATGAGCTTGCGCTTAATAACAATTTTTTTGAGGAGCGTGGATGTGGAATATTAGGAGAAAAATGTATCTATATTTCTCCAAAGATGAATCAACTTAGAAATCCTCGTTCTGATTTCCTACTTATGTCATCTTAAACTTGATATGCGAGTACATCCTTGACTTGACTATCTTTATAGGCTTGAAACCCTAAGTCTCAACTAGTTTGTCATATTTTTGTGACTAATAAGGGGAGAATACATATGGTTTCTTGTTCTTGTGGTTCATAACCATAGGGGAGAACACCGTATTGCTTACTTATGTACTTTCTCGAAAGTATCAAGTAAGGGGGAGTAAATATTGGGCTTCATACCAATCTGGAAAAAAGAGGTATAAAGATTTAGGGAGAGCTTCGTATCAAGACTGAGTAGAATCACTTTATAAGTTTTGGTACACGGACTTTAAAGTTGCCCTGATTCTTACTCTTTGCACAAACAACATGTGGGATTAGCATATTAACCCATGTAAGCTCGAGCGTACCTTTGTGGTTGTTTGAGCTGGATATGTTGTGGTGCTGTCTACGGATTTTTCAATAGGAGTTAAACAAACACATCAAGATTCAAAGGAGAAGTTGAAGAAATCAAGATACCTCTGGTTTAGATCTTTATTGTATATCTGTTGAATCCATATGTAAATTGGTTTTGTCACTAAAATTGACAAAGGGGGAGATCGTTAGGGCATTGTCCGGTCAAACCCACTAGCGTTGGTATGTCAAGCTGGTTGTCAGTTTCAGGTGTCAAAACACAATTCTTGATTTAGTCTGTTATAATTTAGATTTCAGAATTGGGATACATACGAAGTAGCAGAGACCTTGAAGACGAAGACTGCGTTTACAAAGAAGACATCAAATATTCTTCATTGACAAAAGGTTAATAGGAGTTATGACTTTATATGGAATTTCTTCTATTCTACTTATTCTATCTTTCGAAATAGTCGTCTACTTTAGTAGAGTTATAGCCAGATTCGATGAATTTGGCCGGAATTCAGAAGGACGGTTCCCGAACCGTCCATGTGGATATTCTTCTGGGATTTCACGCGGGTTAAACTTCGGACTCCTTTATCTCTTAGTTGGACTTGTGCTTATCAGAATATCTTCTGTGGTCCATCTAACGAATCTCAATGTGTCAATAAGATAAAGATTATCTCTGGTCTATTGTATCTATATCTTGAAGTGTTTGTGAGCTAACAAAACACTTAGCAAATAAATGTTTAAAGATTTCCAATTGAGATAAATCTAGGGTTTCTTTGTGTGCAAGCTAAGTAACGGGTTCGTTTACACGGGCACTTGCTAACTTGTAGGTTAAGAAACTAGTTGCTTTATTCCTAGGCAACCTATCTTATTGAGTGCTATAAATAGAGGGTTAAAGAACGAAAACCACAAGCATCAAGCATACGTGAAACTTCTCTGTGGAATTGATCGTAAATGTGTGTACCCTATATAAAATTGCCCAAAGCCCGCTAGTTGGCCCAAAGAAGAGTCTAGAAGTTTCTAGATGCCTTATCGGCCAAGTCTTTCTCTATATAAATACAGGGGATTTAATCCCAAAAGGTATGATCATCCAACCCTAAAAACTCCTGCACCTAAATCTCATACTTACTTGGGCGTCGGAGCCCTTTTTGTTTGTTTTGCAGGTTCCTCCCCATCTATTCATCAAGTGGAGGGTAAAAACATCATAAATATATCATCATCAATCAATCGTGTTTCGGGTGTGAATTTATTCGCTCCCAAACATTGGCGCCGACTAAGGGGATTCGTGTAAAAGGATCGTGTTTTTCTGTTGAGAAAAGTTGGGAAAAACCTAGGAAAGCGTGCATGAATCCTCACAAAAATAACCCAATTTTAGGGTTCACGGAAAAAGAAAACAGAAAAAAGTTAGGGTTTCCGGAAAAAGCGTCGTCAAAAAGCAGTAGCAGAAAGCGTCGCTGAAAAAGCAATAGAGAGGTCGCAGAAACCCTCAAAAGAGCAACAACAATAAACGTTGCAGATGGGGTCAGAAACATGTGCTGTTCGAGCCATGTACAGCCTCACATCTGGCTCTTCATCAAGCAAATCCGTACTGTCCAATCTCACTTTTGTCTTTATACTCGGCTTCCTTGATCCGTTCGATCTGCTCCAGCCTCACATCTAGCCACAGATCCAGATCTGCAAATAAAGTCCGTCCGATCAGCTAATACTAGCGGTCAGATTTCGTGTAGCCGCCTGTCCAGCAGCGATCCAACGTTCTTCAGCAACTACACAGTCAGCGCATGAGTCAGATGTACACGTCCAGTCAGTAGTGACACGTCAGTTAAATCTGTCCACCCTATAGCGACACGTCATCAAAGGCAGTCCAATGGACGGCGCCACATCACCCACTTCTGTCCAGGCAATCCCGCCATGTCATCCAAGATGGTCCAGTGGACTGTGCCACATCCAGTCAGCCTACCACATTTACGAACCGGTCCAGTCGTTGCTGCCACGTCGTTCAATCTGGTCCGGTCATCGCTACGTCATTCATTACGCGCACGCACCTTCACAATCTTGTTTCGTCAATATCTCCTTCGTTTCTCATCCGAATTGAGTGATTTTTGGCTCGTTAGAATCGTCTTTCGATTCCCCATAATATGGAGGAGATGATTGCTCAGACCTCTTCAAGTTTAGCCTTGCATCGCAAGCAACCAAAGCCTCACCTTGCACGTGAGCACTTAAGTCTTGCTCTTATCGCAAGCATAAAATCTCGCCTTGCACATGAGTATAAAGACTTGTATCAGTACAAGCACAAAGTCTCGTCTCAACCGCGAGCCCAGCATTCGTGGCTGGTTCAAAGTATCGTGCTCAACACAAGCAAACAGCCAGACAGCCCAAGCGGCCAGCGCTTCAGCCTTGTTACGTTGCGAGCAAAAAGCCTTGCCAAAGCTGCAAGCACACTACAAAA
>JAJJMA010038468.1:0-13798 GCA_023529015.1 Papaver nudicaule
TGCTGATTCATAATTGTTTCTTGCATCTGAACAGTTTTAGTGAAACAATCAGCGAGAATACGCATATCAAGTTTGATTTGCTCCCATGCCGTAGCAGATTGTTCTACAAACATATTGTTTCTCTGTTCCAGTTCTTCCTTCTTTGCAGCATAGTATCTTTTTCTCTTGTTTCGACCAATAGGTTTCTTATCATCAAGAGATAGATCAGTGAGACCATTGGAGACAGACACATCATTAAGAGCATTAGAGGTTGAAGATACCCATTCCGGATTCATGGTAGACTTGAGAGAGATCTCACACACCATTATACTTATAGTATCAAAGATATATAAATATTTCCAGGAATATCTCAAAAGGATTTCGAAACTAATTAGCAAATATTTTCGAACTTTAATTTAAATACAGGATATTGTTTTTTTCCGGAACAGTTTTTCCAAAAATAAATGATTCAAAGATATTTTAATAATTTTTTTTTATATAAAGAGAATTTCTTTATTAATTGTACAAAAAATCACTTTTTTTTATAACACATAAATCATTTTTCTGAGTTCGAAATACTTGTACTAGTTTCCCTTTTGAGTATGTACTCCTCACCTTCTGTCTCACATGGGTTGGTCGAGGCTGCACATGAAAGAACAAGGGATGAAGATACAAGAGTTGTCGTTCTGAAACTGTTGAGGTGATCAATAAGTTTATTGGTCTTCCTTTGTAACCATTTAGCGTATTTTACTTTTTTTTTGAAGATTGTGCAATCGCTAAGGCTATGACAGTTTATTTTACAGAATAAGCAAAATTGCTTTTCCGGAACGACAAAATCAAGCACAGGAGTATCCCCTTGATTACTTGAACAAGTCATTGAATCTGCAGAAATAGATACAGTATTACTAGATACAACGGTAGTAAGTGCCAGGTTCGAAACCTCCTCATCATCGGTCTCATACGCATCCGAAGATTCGTCCAATGTTACTGCTAGGGCTCGCGTACCAGTGTATTGCCTGGTATTTGGACATTTTTTTGAATAGTGACTGAAACCTTTACACGTAAAGCATTGAGGTTGGTCATTACTGTCCTCTTTTGGTGGATCCCTTTTTGGAGTAACACGATCATGAGCTCGATGTGTGGTGGAAATATTTTTAACGAACCTCTTGTTTCGTCGTTTAAGTATATCACAAAATTGTCTAGTAATAAGAGACATAGTAGAGTTTAGTTCTTCCTCAGATTTTTCGTCCAAGACATCATCACATTCAGTGCTGGGATTATGTTTTCTCTTTTCAGAAGATCCCACATCATTCCTTTTAGCATTGAATGCAATGTTGTCTCTTTTTGACACATTGTGCTCATGATCGAAAATTCTGAGTTTACCTACCAGTGTACTTCGGGTGAGTTTGGACAAGTCAGTATTTGCTTCCAGGATTGCATGCTTTTTAGCTTCGTACCTGGATGGTAGAGACCTGAGTATCTTACACACGATATCCTTCTCTGGAATAGCTTTCCCTAAGGAAAATGAGGCATTAACTATTTCAGATAGTCTAAGGTGGAATTACTAGAAGGTGTCGTCATCACTCATACGAAGATTTTCCCAATCTGAAGCAAGAGTCTGTAGTCAGGCTTCTTTTTCAGAGGTATTCCCTTCAAAGACGGTTTCCAATATGTCCCAAGCCTCTTTCGAGGTTTCACACGTAGACACGTGATGATAGAGATCTGGGGTGACTGCATGAATAATGGCATTCAATCCATCAGAATTTTTCTTGACCTTTGTCTGCTCATCGCCTTCTAGATCAACTAGTTCTTTATATTCGGACGTAGAACCAGTTTTAAAAGGACGAGAGTAGCCTTTGACAACCAACGTCCAGGTTTCAAAGTCTTTAGACAAAAGAAAGGACCGCATAACGGATTTCCACCAGATATAGTTTGTCCTGTCAAATCTTGGAGGTACATTGACTGAACTGGAATCATTATTCTTATTCATGGTTATTCTTATAGGTTGGATCGAGCCAAACACAGATTGTTAGATCTTAAGGTGTTTGCCTGCTCTGATACCAATCGATTACAACCTTAGTGGACAACAACCAAATAACGGCAGGTCAAATCGCTAGATGATATCCTTGGTAACTAACAAATATTTCACCGAAGTCTTTTCACACCAAGAGCGAGGATATTGAGTTTACTTAGGCAATAAACACCTCGAGATATCAATCAAGGTTTCAAAACCTAAACTCCCGAAAGAGCAAACTTGTCGTCCCATTTGGAATCAAGCAGATAGCTGTAGCAAGTACGATATGATATGACCGTGAAGAACGATGTACCTGCAAAGAACAAATCCAATAACATCGATCTTGATTCCACTCAATATCTATAGTTTAGGCACACAAACCAAAAGCGGCTTGCTGACAAATCCAGGTTAATAGATAGAGAGTATGTTCTAATCACAACGATCTTGAGTGGCCTTATAGCAGAAAAGAAGGACCATAAAATAAACAAGATCACAAGGTTTGATAGACGTGATAGAACATAACACAAGTACAATACAAAGAAGACTAGTAAACATAAACTAGTTTCCCGTAAGAGGTACTTCTAGGCTTATCGATCCCTAGAGAAGACTTTCACGCAATTCTAGACCGAGAGCAAAAGCTCAAAGGTAACAGAAAAAAAAAGTTACAAACACAAGCTTACAATTCCGAAGAAGAGCTTGGCCAGAGGGATAAAGCTTTAAGGAGAGATACCAATCCTATTTATATTGACTAAGGCTTTAGCTTTGAAATGAGGCTAACTTAATTTCGGAAATTCCACAAAGCACATTTACATATTAATTCCGAAATTCACCATTTAGTCTCATAACATTTAATGAGATCTAATACTCTAGCATTTTACATTTAAGAAAAATATAATTCATAAAGAAAATATATTTTCGAAAGATGTTTAGCCAAGTGCAATCAAAGCAAATAATATCTTAAGGTATATTTGGATATTCCTTTTAATTCGAAATATAGCGCTTACTAAATATGCTCCCTGAGAAAGAGCTCAATTTGAAACATGTCCTAATGTTTCGAAAATCTCCTTAGATATTATTCCTTCCAAATCTCATCACCAGCTTTAATAATGTCGACATTACTTCCTTGGTATTGCTGGGCTAACCAGACAAACCTAGGTCGAAGTGGGATATGGTCCAACGTGGTTCAACGTTCCGCATAAACGTATCATAACAGACGTGGACAAGCCTTGTGTGTTAAGCTTAAGTGAACACGTAGGTTCAGACATTCCGAACCACGCAAATAGATATACCATTGGAAGTACAGTGCAAGATTCCACGAGTAACTAGCAAAATCTTAAATCTCTTAAATTCTTGATTCCAATATAGATGTCACGTTAATGAAATCCAAGAATTCAAATCAAAACATCAAATGAATAATCAAATGAATATTTGATCGAATAGTAAATCATATGAAGATTTTAATCACGTACAGTATTGATCAGAAATCATGTGTCTACTTACTAGAGCGACTAACCATATTTCTGATGATGAATCAAACTCACTTAGTTGTACATTGAAGATGGACGAATTCAAACTTCAAACCGAGAATATCAAACTCATTAATTCGTTGAAGCACAAATCAAAAAGGCAGAGTTTGAACTTCGAAGTTACGCATTCTGAGTCAACCATATTATGGTTTCAAAACGTACATCTGTTTTGGCAGAAATCAAATTAAGAACCTGAAGTTCATTATATGACCAGAACCATATTAAGGTTCCCAAATCAAGTTTCCATATAGAAAAACCTAAAGCTTGGTTTCGAAATCTAGATTATGTTTAACAAAACCTTGGTTAAGGTTTCGAAACAAGAAACACATATTAAATTCTCCACAAATGTTTGTCGTACTTGAGAGTCCATGTGGTCGAGAACCGTTTCAGCATCACACCTTTTTAGCCTCGACGCACAGGTATATTTCCTGGTTCACATAAACCTTTAGGAAACCCCAGGGTATTTTCGAACTTTTAGAACTCACATGGTCAAGACACATTGGCCTCGATTCTCAAGTCACTATAAGACAACAAACATAGTTACGAATCTGTGTTATCTCATTGGTCACTATTTTTAACTTTCAGACCAATAGCTTATGAATACGAAAACCAGTTTATGGTTTCGAAATCAACGTTTAGGTTTACCAAAACCTACATTGAGGTTTCGAACATTGAAAATTCATAAGTTGAGATACACAAATATGGTTTCGGAATCCAGAAGTGAGATATGGCATACAAGATGTTCATATACAAAATCAAATAAATGATTTAGAACTTCAGTGTTCAGAGCCAAACTATGACGTCGTATTCGTATCTCAGAACAACAATATTTCGAGTCTACACAACATAAGTGTGAGTCACGATCTCTCTTACATTGGTTCATACAAGTATATGCAATCAATCCGACAGAGCCAGACTAGGTAAGAAGAGACACATACTGTGATGGATCAAATCTCGTAGTACTAATTAGATAACATCGCATTTCTATATCCAACTCGAAAAGGTTTAGTAAAAACCTTTATATTAACTTAGAGACGGAGAAGAAAAGAAAGCTCTAAGCAATATGGAACGTCATAACTACAACAAAAGCGATGTAAAGCATGTTATGTGCAAAGTGTGCTATTTCTAAGTTACACTACGCGATTTTTCCTAACTACGTAAACCACCTAATCTTCGTAGGGGTTTAGTAATTATTTCTGACCCGCCCATATCAGTGATCGCGTCCAGTCAATTACTGTAGAGGGCATTCGAGACAGTCGATAGACCATTTGACACCCGAGGTTAGCTTTCATTTATTTGCGGTAACCCATCCCCCGCCATATCAGATCGCTTTTCTTTGATCCGTAGTGGGCGATTAAGGACAGTCAACAATTATTATGCCCCATTTCGGCAATTCATCGGACCTTATTTCAGGCGCATATTTAATCGAGCGCTGGGTTGGGTGCAATTTCTTACCTTGCTGCATCAATTTACTCCCCTAATTCGATAAAATCAATTTTACTTAAAGAGATTATTCATTGCTGAAGGTGCCTTGTGCACTGTAAACCAATTTGTACATTTTTCTTATTAATAAATAAATGCAATTTCCTTTGGCTACATTGATTCCTCCGCTGCGCTGCTCCGCTGCTTTCTTTTAGTAAATGACGTTGGGACCTGGGTATTCTGCTGATAGCTCCAATATCCTCCGCTTATTGTGCATATTCCTCTGCGCATCCTCTGCTCCGCCTGCTTGATGCTCCTGTCTCTGTTGATAGAATCCTGGACGTGCAAAGAGTTACATCTTCTTGCTACTGACTGGTCTCCTTTGATTTCCATTAACCCCGTTGGTGTAGGGAACTTGATGCTCTGGTGAAGCGTTGATATTATTTCCCTCATTTGGTATATCCACTTTCTCGTAGGATTGCTGTGTATGGTGACTCCTTGTTGACTACGCTGAAGCGGACATCTAAAGCTATTGGTCCCGCGGCTACCTTGAGTACCACTTCTCCTACTGGAATTGTTTGCGTTCCGTTAAACCCGTAGATGGTTCTCCCCGCTTTCTCCAATGCTGCCTCGTTGATCTTCATTTCCTTGTATGTATCATAGAATAATATATCTGCTGCGCTCCCTGCATCTACTAATATCCTATGTATTGTCCATCCAACTATGATCAACGTGATCACAAGGGGATCTCAATGATTGTGAATATTCGTGGTCTCGTTGCTCGAAAAATGCACTGGTCGCATCATCCATTCTTTAGTCGAGTTGTCTTCATCCCTTGTCTTCTTCTCTTCTGGTCTATTGTGCGCTAGGTTGACCATCATGTCTGTGCAGCTCTCCGATTTAATGTCTTCGCATCATATCATGTAGACTGCTCTGTTCGACACTGCTGGTAGATGCGCTTGCCTTGCTTCCGCTGGTCCTATCCTGTTGTTTTCCTTATGCATTATGTACTTGTTCATTGTTGGATCTTTGTTGTCGATTCTTCTCTGGATCATATCCATAAAACTCACATCTATTTTTTGAGTTTCTCATGTATTCTGGTTGCCTCCCCCTTGATATCGGATATTCGACGTCGTTTTTCTTTTCCAGTTCCCTGAGGATGTTTCTTAATGGCGTGTTGAGCTCCGTGTATATGCGATCTTCAAACATCTTCTCTCTCTGACCATCGTCTTCTTTATATGGTTTGCGCTTTGGTTCTCTCATTTCCATGTGTCTTCTCAGCATCTCTCGTCCTCCGTTTCTTCTCGGTATGCGCGCTGCACCGGTGCTGCTGTTAAACATCAAAGTTTCTTCATGGAGTTGTAACCGCATATCCTCTAACATAACGAATCTTTGTTGTTTCTCTCTTAGCTCTCCTAGATCTTCGACGCCGTGTTCCGTTAATGACAGATAAAGGTCTGTGTTGACATCCAAGCCGTGTATAAATGACTGAATGGCAACGATTTCATCTACCACTCCTATTTTTGTAACCAGATCTGACCATCTCTTGACGTAGTTGCGTACTGTTTCTCCTTTCTTATGTCTTAGCTGAAATAAGACTCCTACTGGAGTCTGGAAGCTCCGGTTGTGCATGAGTCTTTTGAGGGATTTGAGGCTGATGTCGTCAAAATTCCTTATTGATCCTTTGGCGATCTGATCGTACCAAAGGCGTGCTCCTCTTACCAGCGTTGCTTGGAAGTACCTGCGCAAGACCACTTAGTTTCTTTCCCATTGAAGTAACGCTTGCTTGTAATCTCTCAAATGCGCTAGCGGGTCTTAGCCTCCATCGAATAATTTGAACGGTGGCATGACGAACTTCCTAGGTAATATTCCCTCTAGTAACTCTTCGCTCAGCGGAGATACTTTGGCTTCATCTGTGTATGTCTTCAATCTTCTGTCTTGTGCGGATAGTGATGTTGTGTTGATGGCTTCTTTTAACTCCTTGATCATCTTTGGTACATCCGCTATTCTTAACACTTCCCCATATCCCGGCTTATCTCCGTTTCCTTCATAATACTTCTCCGTGTTATGCGCCTTTGCTTCCGAGGATTCTTCTCCTGACTCTCCATTTTCCATATCTCGTATCTGCGCTGTTTGAACTTCAATTCGCTGTGTCAGTTCATCCAATCTTGCAAGCATCGGGTTTCCCTCCTCTGCGCGCTCTTGTTCTCATCTTCTGATCTTTGAATGCACTGTCTGTGTCCGCGATATTTCGCTTTGACTCTGCTTTTAATTCTTGGCTTTGATGGTGCTTTTCTTGGTGGTTTTTTCTTTTTTGTTGGCGGCTTTGCTTTTGGTTGCACCTCCAGTCTTCTTGTTACTGGTTGTTTTGCTCTGCTCCTCGTTTCCACGTTTGTGAGTTGTGCTGCCATTTGTCTTGTGACTCTTGTTGTTGGCTCTGGTCTTGATGTTCCGCTGCGCGCTGGACGTCTATTGCCTTCGAAACCTTCTTCTTCGTCGATTGCTGCCGTCGTTGATGGTGCATTTCCTTGTATTCTCGTTGGTGATGCGACGACTCCCGTGTTGATAGTGTTCCCTGTTGACTCCTCTAGGATCTGTACTCTTGCTCCTCCCATCATCATCTTCTTTGGTTTCTTCAACAGATATGCCTTCTGTCTGTCTGCCGCCAGCTAATCTTCGAACTGTTTCTGGTGAATTATGATTCGAAAATGATTTTAGTGGATCTAAACTGTCTTTCTAACTATTTGGTGAGCTACTGGGTTTCCAAAAGAGCTCATCAAACCAGTGTAGTTTGTACTCTTATGGAACAACTCTCACCCTCACATTCTCTATGAACACACAATAATTTCCTCAAAAATTTGTTGAGCTACTGGATTTTCATAGAGCTTAGCAGATTACTCTGTACTCTATGAAACAACTCTTACCCTCACTTTCTATAAACACACGGTAACTCTCTCAAAATTTTGGTGAGCTACTGGATTTCCATTGAGCTTAGCAGATTACTCTGTAATCTATGGAACAACTCTCACCCTCACTTTCTACGACCACTAAAGTGACTTTTGGTCTAGTGGAATTCGTCGTCCTCTTAGTCAGCGCTAAAATGTAGTTGCTGGAAATACCATACAACACACCCAAGTAACTAGAACACAAGTAAAGGAAGACAATGTGGATAACACTCTTTCTCTCTTATTGATATGCCTGGTTTCCGATCTCTCCCTCTAAGGGTAGGAGGTCTCGTATTTATAGAGATCCCTGAGGACACTCCCCTCAGTGATCCAGTAGTACTTAGCTAAACAATACATGTACACACTTTGTCGGTTATACTTCCTTCCTTCCGTTGTGCGGATAGGTAGAGACCCGTTATGCGGACGGACTATACATACATAGGGTGCGAAGGCTAATCTCCCCGCCTACTTATTCTATGGACAACGGAGGACACTCTCTCCGCTGCGTCTCATATGCTTCTAGAGTGTTGCGCTGACCTTTAGGGTACATATGAAATATGGCACCCACACTAGGTTCACGAATTCAAAAGTTGGTGGTATATCTCGGTATCCCCTCCTTTTCAATTGGTATCAGAGCAGGCAAACACCTGAAAGACGTAAGTGTATGTGTTTGACAAATTCGTAAACTATGAACATTCATGCAGCGAACGTTCATATACCACAAGTCTTTGATGGCACAAATTATTTAGGTGAAAATCTACCATGCGTTCTTTTCTTTAATCGCGAGACTATCAGTGTTGGGTATTTGTCGTTTACGGGTTTACTATACCCACTGTTAAAAACGATGATGATGAACGAGATACAACCCCTTTGAAATATACCGAGACAGAAAGAAAAGAATCAAATATAGATTCTGATGCGCTTAATTCCATCATTCATGCCATAAACCCACAACTTCAACATCAAGTTGATACATGCAATACATCAAAGAAATCCTGGGATATCCTACAAACCGTATTTGAAGGCAACACTTCAGAGAAAGAAGCAAGACTTCAGATTGTCTCATCAGATTGGGAAAATCTTCGCATGTCTGATGATGAGACCTTTGAAGAATTTAATCACAGACTTTCAACAATAATTAATGCCTCGCAATCGCTTGGAAAAACTATTGATGAAAGAGAAATTGTGAGAAAAATCCTAAGGTGTCTATCTTCAAGATACGATTCAAAGAAACATGCCATCCAAGAAACACATGGTTTTGAAATAAAGAAAAGCGATCTTGTGGCTAAGTTAAAAATCTTTGATAATGACATAAAACCTAAAAGCATTGCTTTAAAGCCATAGAGAATCCAAGTGATTCCAAATCAACGGTTATCAGAATCCGATAACAAGGATGACTCATCCGATGAAAAAATTATGTCACTCATTACACGCCAATTTAGAGACCTTTTGAAAAAACAAAACAAACGTTTCGTTAAAGATGCTCCCACATCTAAAAGTCCCCATGACAAAATTACACCAAGGAAAGAGAAATTAGAATCTACTGATGATAATATGCCCTAATGTTTTAAATGCAGGGGTTTTGGTCATCTTGCACCAGATTGTGCAAATCAAGGAAATACACTGGAGGAAAAGCTCTTGATGCTGCTACTCTTGATGACTCTTGGGATTGGTAAGAATCAGAAGAGGAAGTTGATAACTGTGCACTCAGGGTCATGACTATTGATTCTACCCTGACAATAATGATGTCTTCAACGTGAATCCTTCTATTGACATACTGAGACACTGTTTCTTTTCCTAGGAAATCAAAACCTCTCATAAACTGTACTTACTGCGGTATGAAATGACATACGTACTTGATAAGCTCATAAATATTACATTAAACACTCATATTTGCACTAGCGAGATCTCGTTATTTGATTAATAATATTGCTTTCAGCAATTTACAAGAATTACAAGCAATTCCGACAATACAACGAGAAAATAGCTAAAAAGGAAGAATTACTGGAAGCGGACGCAGTTGTTTCTATTGTAGTTATGAAGGCAGCCATCGTTCTATAAAGGGTTTAAAGGATTTATTGGGGCATGCCTTCTTCATTATAATTCACTACTAAGGGCCACCTCGTTATTAGGATCCATGCCGGTCGATAAGTGTCACTCTCTTGTTTTGAATTAAAACAGACGCAAGTTTCTCTTTTTCTTCAGTTCAGTACGCAAGTTTTTCTTTTTCTTCAGTTCAATTTACTGAATTGGCTGCCATCGCAGCCGGTCAACTACAAGGTTAAAGCTGGGTTTTACTGCGCTCATTCGAGCCATAATCGAAGGAAAGAAGGAATGGAAGAATGGTTTCTGAGCGGTTTAGTTTAAGGTGGAGTTCTTGGTTGTCGAAATCAGTGAAGAAAGAGTGTTTCTGTCGTCATCTGCCATGGGTTCTGATGGGTTTTCTGAGTGTCGTAAATGAGGAATTAAGATATTCCAGAAGATGCGAAGGATACAGAGGTTGTGATTATATTTATGAGGGAGTTTGACATGGTTCTGGCCAATACAATGTCGTCAAAGAATCCAGAACTTGAAGTTGTTGGCGTGAGAAGAATGAAGAATAAATAGAAGAAATTGATGCGTGTAAGTGAAAGATGCTGTATGAATGAATGGGTATTGTTTTGGAATGAATAATTCTTGCAGGGAAGAAGTATAAAATGGATTACAAGTGCACAAGGAACTCATCTCCGGCAACACCATCCGTTCGATGAAAAGCCTGAACCACCAACTTACTTCAACCAAGTCTTTGCAACGGTCTGTAGGGTTATGTTCGAGAAGTTTGGGACATGTTTTAGAAGCGAGATTGTGTGATCAAATTACTCCAGTTTTGGGCAGTGTTGAAGCTATAAGAATGGAGCTTGCTGCCAGTGAAGACAATACAGAAATTGGGTATGGGCGATACTCTCTACGAGAGAAATGTGACAAACTATGAATGTTTGACGTTGGTTTTACTTTGAATGACTTAGATTAACTGCAGTTTGAGTTATATATATATGGAACAATGGGTTGTTGTAGGATTTGAATCATTGCAGAGAAGGATTTGGACATGGAAGTAACGACAAGTGGGTGGTTGCATACCAAGAAAGTTCAGGAGGTGTAGTTGATGTAGTCTGGTGGATGTGGTTGTTAGTCGAAATGGTTGCTGCTGGACGAGAAAATTAATGGGCTTGTGAGTCCGAATTGAGTTGGGCTGTTTCGTGGTGTAGGTGATGGCTAATTGGCTGGGTTCAGTTCAAATGGAGGTCCAAGGGAGGATGCGTGAGCTATTGAAAAGCTGGAGTTATTTTAGAAGTCGGTGAATTGGAAATGATATAAAAAGGGGCGCAGCTGCATACAGGAGGAGTTAGACCCCAACATGAGAAAATAGGTTTTCTTATTTTTGTTTTCTTCTTATATTTTTCATGGCTTTTGAGAAAACCATAGCTTGCTAGATTTATTGTTAGGGCTAGGGAAGAAGTTGTGAATGTTGGGTTGCTTGTGTTCTTAAACGAAGTCTATCTATTTGTGCTTAATAAATATTTTTTGAGTGTCTATTAATGGTTTTCGATTTATAACCCCTTCATGTTTTATGCCAAGTATACTACATAGTTCGGTATTGAACGAAACCATTCTATCGACCTTGTTTATTATTGTTCAATGATTCTTCTTTGACTCATTATGCCATGTATATTGAGCACTTTGGATATCTATTTTTCGGTCAAGACCAGACATACCTATTTAGAATTATGAAGACTTTTGCGAAAGAATACAGTTGCTTCGACTTTACAATGAATTCCCGAAACCCTAACATATTTCTCATATTGTTTATTTTTTTTTATATTACACCAGCATCATAAACACTCTCTGTGGGACAACCTGTACTTGCCATTGTCTACATCTCGACACCGTGCACTTGAGGTATAACAGGAGTCGGTTTTCCGACCGATCAGTACTTTCATTGCTATCTCTACAAGAAGAAAGTTAGATATGTCAATAAATTGCAAAGAAGAGCAACCAGGCTAACGAAGTCACTTCAAATGATTCGTGAATCATATCAGAATAAAGAGATGAAAGGTACATCTTCAAATTCCTCCTCGAATAAGAGATTCTTACAGTGAGATGACTCTCATCATGTTAAGAGAAAGAGAATCAGAACTAAGAAATTTAGATCACGAGAGAAAACTATGTTTAAGAGGATGAGCAAAATTTTGCTCATACCAACACAAAATAATGTGATGGGAGTGCGATATCGTTCTAAGTGTTCTGAGAACGACATCATGCACATTATAAGGACACCCTGGAAGCCTCTTGTCTCTTGCGTATGTTTTTATTGATTTATGGAGGCCCTTGTATCTTGTGAATTTGTTAAAGCCATTAAAATCAAGGAATTGACAATAATACTTATCTCTAAAATTGTTGAGCGCTGCTCCAAAGAGATGAATCCATGCTCAATTGATTAAGTGATCAATTTTCCTGATAGTTTGTGACCAGAAAGCCCCAATGCGGTTACCCCAATGCGGTTGTCACAGTTGTCTTCCAAGCACCTAAACTGTGCTACCATATCATAAGCATGGGTCCAAAATTTAATGACTCGATGTGGGTATCGATACTCTTCGTACTATTTCTAATACTTCTCCCTGCCTGTGGCTCCTAAGGCAAAAGTCGAGACCAGGATCCATGGGAATTATCAGAAATCTAAGTCAAAGAGAAAGCATGCAATTATATAACATGTTGTTGATATTTAAACTTAAAAATATGGTGATTAATAAATATGATCATATATATTGGGACACATTGAATCCTTAATAAACTTTTACACATGAACAAATGTTATCGTCCACTTCTTGAACCAAGAGAGTCTTTTGACTCAACTCATTACAGAAATGACTTCCTTCTCAAGGAATTCTCTTTAAATGGTCTATTTTTATTTTTGGAAGTTCTTTTCCATAAAACCTCTATTTAAGAGGTCTTGGGTGAAGGTTCTCATATCTAAAACACTATCATGGATCCATCAACAACTCTCTTTGTCACCAATGGTGTAAAGCCCGTTGCCATGAAAACTGATGAGAATCCTAAGTTTCCAAAGGAGACAAAGAAGAATCTTCTGAAAAGCAAGAAAAATAATATGAAGAAACCCAGATCAAATACTCCCAAGAACCATAGAATTGCTTCTATTATCAAAAAAACCAAAAGAGAAGTTCAAACTCTTGGTGAAGTATTTTTGAAGTCGCTGCAAGTTCAAGAAGCCATGGTGAAACAACATGAAGCTCTTCTTATCAATCTCAACCAGAAGATTCATGAACCTTATGTTCCTATGAGCACAACTAATGTTGAAGGAACGGTGGACATTGATAACCAAGTAAATCTTTGTGTCATGATTTGCTTACAGTAGAATCTCGATAAATAAATGATCTCGGGACCGGAAAAAAAATATTCGTTTAGCGAGGTTATTTATTTATCGATAAATGAATATTTATTCATTTAGATATTAATTTGTATCAATATAAAAGAAAAGGTACAAATAAAATACTTGTCTAAAGAAATACTATATGTTATAATATTTAACCTTTTTGAAGTCGACCCACAATATCTTGAAAAGATTATCATTCAAATGCTATTAATTTTTCTACTATGGCATGGAAATTTGACGTGACTGCAAATTGTTTCGGCCATTGTTATATTCGATCTGAACAAATTAATATTCCGACATGGTCAATTAGAAGAAGATATCCAAGAATTAACTGATGTCATTTCTAATTTACTTTAAAGAAATGTGATGAAAGTCGAACATCTTTTAAACTATCCAACGAAAATGATCCAGTTATAGAATCGCCTACATATGAAGAAATTATCGACTCAGTATTAAATGATGAGAATGATCACGAACCAGATGA
>JAJJMA010038501.1:0-17191 GCA_023529015.1 Papaver nudicaule
GATCTGAAGATGGATTCAACTCGCACCAAAGAAAAAGTTCCATGTAACAAAGAAAGATAATGAGCATGATATGATTCTGGGCGACCTACAATCTCACCTGTAATAATCAAAGGCCAAGAACTCATGTTCGACCAAGAAAGCTGCAACATGGGAAAGCTGGAGTACCATGTGGGGTCAGAAACTCTGATAATATTCAAAGAGGTATGTGAAAGTGATTTGAAATATTTAATTCAAAATTATTTGGTTGACGGGAATCCTATCCAACGTGTCCCTACACAAACATTGGATAATTCTCTGACATGGGGACTTGATTACATCAAATCTATCAAATCTCTCGAGACACCTCATGAGGAAATTAAGGCCAAAGCTGCAGAAAAGTGGGCCCGAATAAAGCAACGTTCATATAGGCGAAAGACACCTGAGTTGTCGTGGGAGCCTAAGGTTTTTTCAAGAAGGGAATAAGGTTATGCGACACACTAATCGAAAGGGGATTTCTGTTTCGGGGTCCACACCAAACTGGGAGGGACCTTATGTCATATCTCGATTCATGCCTAATACACAATACATGATAAGTGCAATATATGAGAGGCCTTCAAACATGGTGATCAATGGCAAGTGGCTCAAGAAGATATGAAGATTCACTTAATTTCCAATTCCTTCAAAATAAAATGCAAGCAATCTTGCCTTTTGGCAATTCAATTCAAATTCAAAACCTATGAGTTCAAAACAATCAATTCCTACAAACCATTTGTTCAATAAACCAAATAAAAGCAAAATAAAATTCTATTGAGAAATTTTTTTGCTCCTGAAACCCTTCAGAAACAACCATCTGAAGATTTTTCTCCTTCATCAACCACCTTCTTTATTTGGGCAATATCAACAGCTTTCTTCTTCAAATCTATCGCCAACTTACGACTCTTTTCAGCTTCAACAACATAATTTCTCTCTTCTTGATTCACCAAGTCACGGGTGAACTTACCAACAGCAGCACGCCTTGTTCGAACATATTTGATTCTCGCCTGAAGCCACGACAAGTTGAGTTTGAAGATTTCTAATGCAGTGATCAATTCCTCTATTTCACATAATAACTCATCAGTGGCATCCTTTAGTGGGGTGGCGTTCATCTTCGTTATCAACACCATGAAGTCAGCTACAATGCCTATGAATGTGTATAAGTGAACACTCTTTCCAGCGGTAACAAGATGGCCGTAGCGACTCCATATTTTATTATAGAGTGGGATGTGTTCCTTTGGAACATTAAATCCTCCCACTAACTCATGCTCAGGGAGAGTCACCTTATGAGACGGATTATACGTCATACCAGCAGAGGGAAATTCTTGAAGTACCCAAGTGGTTGGAGCATCTACATCAATAATATTGGCATTCTCATAAGCTTGAATTTCTTTACCGACAACCTGAAAGAAAATTCAAGGCAAACAGGAGTTTAACAATGTGTTTCAAGCTATATAATGAAAGCTTAGTATGAGAAGATGACTGAGTTTACCTTGAAAAGGGAAAGATTCTCATCCGCAACATCATCGAAATCCTCACTGAGGTTTTGAGCATCACCGATCTTTTTACCCACGAAGTAGCTGTCTTCCACCTCTTCGTTACCACCAGAAGGCTATAGGAGCAAACAAGGTGAGAATAAAATTCCTAAATATTTTATTTTAAATTAAAAGAGTTGACAAAAGTAACCTGTAGCATCAAGTGTTACGGAGGATTTGGGTCATGTTCTTTCTCCACTTTTGTTTCGCTCCGTAGTCGTGCCATTTGGAGTTGCTCCACCGAAGAATAAGCTTTGGCCAAAGGGAGTGAATGAAGCATTCTCAAAACCTGGAGCAGGTCCATCCTACATAAAATAAGGAAGAAACATCATCAAAAGAAAGTATTACAATGAGTTCACGACGTTTTCTAAAGAAGGAATTTTCTGATGTCTGAATTATTACGAAGTACTGCGGAAAACTCAAAAACTGTACAAATCCGTAAGTAATTTGGAAAAGTTTTCTTCACGAAAGTTGTTCGTATGGATGTTTTCTACAACATGCTAAAAGGGCTTAATTTTTTAGAAAATCTACTGGCCGGAATGATTTTTTCACTGAACAGCATGCAATCTGCAATATTTCTGGAGGTTGCGCCAACTTGTGGCACATGAAATAACGAGCAAAACAACATGGAATTCAGATTTTCTTTTTTGAGGTGAAAGCTACAGATGTCCTTTTTCTAAATTGGGGTCAACCATCAAAATCCAATGTTGGATGAAGATTTTATGGCCATTCTCGTGCCATGACTTGAAATAGGAAAATCTGACGGGATTTTTGCTTTTCTACTAAAAGTGAAAATGTAGCAAAGAGAATGAAGTCTTACCGTTACCCAATCCTTTGCAAATGGATTGGGGACTTGATTAGCACTTAAAGGAGTCGCCATGGAGTTGTTGCTAGCTGGGGAAAATGATGCTCCACCCGGAAGACGGTTAACACCGAAAGATACAGTTTCAGTATTGGTCTCTTGTGTTTCGACGCTAACGAACTTCTGATTAGGCGGAGTTGGCTGCACAAAAGAGTCATGAATAAGATGTCAAGATTATCACAAGTCAAGCTTATGCGAGTACTCCAAAGTACAAGGTCATGTTTGGGCTTCACGTTCGTGATTAAAAGGTCCATGCAGACGCGGCTAGTTCATCAACATATGCTCATCCTGGAACACTCATGGTTCCATGCTGCGCAGGGGACTAAATGTTGATGGTGGTTTTTGGCGAGGAGGTTGCAAGAGTAATTTTACATCAATTTTTGGCATCTTGGAATGGTTTGAGGCAAGGTATGAATTTATTTTACAGTAGGGATAAGAAAGTTGGTCACCATAGCCATATTTTAATCTTTCACGACCATATCATAGTACCATGGTCCATATCCCTAGCCTACGCGCATACATCCTTGCTTATGCATGCATCCTTGCCTATGCATGCGACCTTGCCTATGCATGCAACCAAGCCTATGCCCACGCGTCTTCCTAGCTTATGCACTTGCCCTAGTTCACGCATCCTTTGGTTATGCACTTACCTTGCTCACGCTAGCATATGTGGATGGCCCACACGGTCATCCCATCCTATCTCACGACCTTGCTTACCTACCTTGCTCACACTAGCATATGTGGATGGCCCACACGGCCATCCAATCCCATCTCGCGTCCCTGCTTGACCTTGGCCGTGGCTCATGCCATGGCCCCACACTTTGGCCTTAGCCGTGATTCATGTCACGGCCCCACTTTTATTGCTTGGCCGTGATTTAGGTCTGGTCCCACTTTCTTTGGTTGGCCATAATCTGATATCATGGTCCCACTTTATTGGCTTGGCCGTAGCTTAGGCTGCGGCCCCACTTTTATAGCTTGGTCATGGTTAGCACCATGTCCCACATTATTGGCCTGGTCGTAGCTTAGGCTGCGGCCCCACTTTTAGAGCTTGGTCATGGTTAACACCATGTCCCACATCCTTATCCTTTCCGTGGCTCATGCCACGACCCCACTTTTATGGATTAGGTCATAGCGCATGCTATGACCCACTTGTATTGCTTGGCCATAGCTCTCTCTATGGCCCACTTTTGTGGCTTGGTCGTGGTTGTTACCACGGCCCCACTTTTCCCTCTTGGCCGTGACTCTTGTCACGACCCCACTTTCATCTCTTGGCTGTGGCTCTTGCCACGACCCCACTTTTATTGCTAGCGCAACTCTTTTTGTAGACCCCGCTTTTATAGGTTGCCTATAAAACAATACTATGGCCCACTTTTATCACACACCATAGATTGAGGGTCGCACTTCTTAATCTTTGAGCTACCTCTACTTATGGGTTCCGCTGATCCAAGTCCTAGATGATTATGGTCTTTATTGAATCAATGATATCCTAGTTTCCTAATCAAATTCGGAAATCTGACGGATTACGAATTGCCTCAAAGAACGACTTATACGGTCTAATCTGTGAGGATTCATGAGAAACTTCCTCATCAGCGAGTTTCCCATGACATACTAAACTTTAATAATTTTAGAAAATATAGGCTAGCCTGGGCGATTTCTAGAGTAAGTGACGTGTCTAGAAATCTGAATATGACGTAATGTTATGGTTCATCCCTATACATCCTATAGCTAACTTCCTAATAAGATTATTATGCTATGTAACATAGCTTATTATTATTCATGGCCTATCTTTAGGTCTTGAATAGGAAATACTCATGCATTTTTGGTTATGGCTACGCTGTGTTAGCATAACTCGCTTTTTTCCTGATTATAGACTTGCTTCTATAATCAGTGCTACATTTCTTAATCATAACTCATGGCTATGACTTATATTATTTTGGGCATTCATATGTCTCTATTACTCAGGGAATTGGTGCATTATATGCCACAAGCCAATTTATCATATTTATGGCATACAGAAAGTCGTATTTACTTGATTATTGCCACAAAGGGTTGCTGAAATCCCCTCAGTCTAAATGGCGATTGCATAGCTCAATCCTTAGACTATTCTCATAGGTTTAAATGGAGATTGCCCGGCTAAATCCTTAGACAAAACCTAAAAGAGATACACAAGCTTATCGCTTAAATCTCTATTTTTATGCGAATTCCTGAGTTTACCAGTAATTGGTACGACTTGCACTTAGTCAGCTTTGACTTAACAAATAATTCAATACTTTACAAACCTTACGAGAATCAAGTAAGTTACATGGGGGGATATTCTTTAGGGTTTTGGTGCGGTCTACGGCACGTGTGATTGCAACAGCTCAATCACTCAACGGGAAAGAAAGCTAAGTCGTGTGAATGTTGCTGAAAAGAGGGGATGAGAAAGTGGGTTGTTAGTCATCCCTAATATTAGGCGCAAGACTCTTAACAACTGGTCCCACTTACTCCACACTCCCACTGTTCCACTTCTTCCACTTCTTACGAGATCAGTTGGAATTCTATTGCTATAAATAGGTCACTCGACCAGTTTGGAAAACAGAACAGAATAATCAGTTCAATTCAGTGCACTGCAATCAATTCATCTCATCGATAATTGGTTAACTCTTCTTATTCAGCATTCAATATCTAGTGAGAACTGAATATCCATTCTTTTAGCAACTTTATTCACAACATCACAGAAATCATAACAATTCTCTGATCTCATTTTTCTTGGCTTCCCTCCCTTAAACCAACCTTATTTCCTCTTCTTGTAACTGAAGCAATACTCGAACGACCATTTCTTGGTTTAGGCGAGTCTTGTTCGATCTTGACCTCTCGAATACCATTACAATTTCATATTACATCATTACACTTGACACTTTACCCCTCAGATTCTCTTTATTGTTTTATACCAAAAACAAGGGGGAGTAAAATCGATGTGCTTGTCATGTCAAAGCAAAAGTTAGTGTATTGAGTAAGGGGAAAACATATCATATTGTGTAGTATCTTTAAGCATCGATGCAATATGCTTACAAGTTGTATATACTACTCAATTGCATAACAAACTCTTGTTGGACTTGGACTATGTCATTCTAGAACCAAGATGTGTGGTGACTTTGAAGTTTGTTATCTCTACCTTGAATCTTCACTTGCAGGAACACTCTTATTTGAAGACGTTGAAGATTACAAGAAGATCAAGTACATTATGGTTAGGGCTAAAAGATTTTACTTTTTGAATCCATATGTAAGATTGGTTTTGTCACTAAAATTGACAAAGGGGGAGATTGTTAGAGCATTTCTCGGTTGAGCCCACTGATATTGCTATCTCAAGTCAGTTGTCAAGTTTAGTTGACAAAAACACAATCCTTGATAAGTTTAGTCTACAACCACGGACTAGGATAGTTTTAGGTAATCGAGACGAAGACCGCTGAAGACACTGGAGCTTACTACTTGATAAATCATAACGTCCTCGCTAAAGGTTGGAAAGGATTTTCCGTTCCATGTTTTGTATTTGCCATTTCTATCATATCAATAGTCTATGATGTTGTTTATAAGATTCGAAGGTATTCTAGGATTCTTCGCCTTTGCATTTGCCATTTCTATCATATCAATAGTCTATGATATTATGTATAGGTAGAGTATGTTGAATTGTCTCTTGAAATGACCTCAACGGTGAACGCGTACATGAATGCGTACATGTGTTGCTTAAGGCATTCCTGAGAACGAGCGGGTCTGTATGAACGCGTTCATGAACGCGTACATACGAGTTCACAGATTTCTCCTGAATTCTCCTGAACTCCAATTGACAGCTCTATGAACGCGTACATATAAGCCATGAGAATACTTCCAACTTTCATATATTGAAGTTTTCGGTTTAGACATGATTAGTTCTCGGACTTGTCATTACTTGGCCCTTGGAATTCAACTACTTAATCCAAGGGTTGTTCAAACATGATTTGGACCAGAAGTCGCAAACCTTCAATCAAGGTTGACTCCTCTTTAACTATTGGCCTAGTCCAAAGTTAGAAGAAGATTGAGAACGGGTATTCAAGTTAGGGACTTTCCTAGTTCTGGAACTTGCTTGAACCCTACTCAAGGTTGATTAATTTTCAAGCAAAGCCTCCCTTGATGATCACTATAAATAGATGACCTTCTGCAAGATACAATCTCAATCCTCTACACATCTGTGTATCCTTGCATAAAGGTTGGTCGTCATCTCGAAGTCCTTTTGGACTACGACTATTGAAAGAGTTCACTTGAGGATCGTGAAGCACAGGTCGGAAGTAAAATTCCTGATCATGTATCTTGGGTCGATTGAATATTTTCAATCTTATCACGACCAAGATTTGATAGAAACTTCATAAGGTAGATCTTGAATCGTAAACCCTAGAAGTTCCTTAACGCATAATCACGAACTAGGTTTAATACTAAGTTCGTCAAGCGTTAGGAGGTAAAGTTGTTTAGGCTAGATCAATAAGCCCTATTAAATAAAAAAGATTTCCATTAACCTTGACTTTAAGTCTAAAGGAAATCACAATCGTATTCTCGTTTAGCTAGTTACTTGGATACTTTTAGGTGTCCTGTTAGAGGCAGGGTAGCGCTAGCTTTCACGAAGGGAAGTGGAGCAACTCCTAGGCTTGTAAAGGACGTCAGCTAGGGGAATCAGGTACGTAGGTTTCTGCGGGAGCCAAGAGACGTAGGAGCACATTGGTAGCTGAATTGCTTGTAGGGTGAATTCAGTCTCGATACATTCCAGTCCGAAGTCTGAGAGTAGGCTAGCGTCTGTATTCGGTTAATACTGAGGTGTTCACATCTGGACGAGGTCCCGGGGTTTTTCTGCTAGGTTTGCAGTTTCCTCGTTAACAAAATTCTGGTGTCTTGCATTACTTTTCCCTTCCGCATTATATTGTCTCTGATCTATATAATATAAGTAATGGCAAGTTTGTTGATTCATAACCTTTGAGTGTATCCATCTCTGTTGAGATCTACGAGAACCACGTTCTTGTTAGGGTTCGGTTCTCTGAACTATACTCAGGTTGTTGTTTGAATATTGATTTGTGAGATCGTTCAAAAAACCTTAATCAACTAGGTTCACGAAAACTAAAAGTTGGTGGTGTATCTCTGTATCCCCTCTTTTTCAGTTTCACTGCTGTCTTCTCGAGTAATTATCTATTGAATTCCAATTTTTTTAGTTTGCATAACACAATGATTTTTGAGGTTTTAAAATCTTGAACTTTTAAAGAATAGCATTGCCTAGTTTTTAATTCCACATTTAAATTTTTTCCCTCTTCAAAAAAAAGAAATAAAAAGTTTGTATTTGCCCATGAGGCGCCACACCGTCTTCGCTTTAGGATGCAGAACATTAACGAAACCCAACACTTCAATTCAATGTGTATTTCTTTACTCTTATTAAATCAAAGAGTGTGTGGGTTACAAGTTACTGGCCCTACTATTCTAGGTGAATCCAAAATTTGCTCCATATGAAATTTTAACAAAGGCTCTTTAAGTTCTGTATAAATCCCACTTAGTACGGTGTAACTGTCTAAAATCCCATTGGTTAGATCTTAGACTATACACCCAAATATCATACATTGACATACACACAATCATTCCTAAACATGCATCTAGCAAGTAGTATAAGAAATATTAAAGAGATAAGGGTTAGAGATACTTGACAAGATGTTTTACTTGGTTCGCCCTCATAAATGAGGACTACATCCAAGGGTTATCACTAATATAAGCATGATTACAACTCTCTCTTACCTAGCCAATCTTCTATGTATAATCTCTCAATAAGAACCCTAATTTCAGCTTTGGGCTATAGAGAGCAAGTATGATACTTTTCCTCTCTCTAGACCAATCTGAAATGTGTCCAACCCTTCTCTCAGGGGTTTCTCTCGCTATTTATAGGAGATTACAAAGTGTTATACAGCTAATACGAACAATTCATACTCTGACGCTAACTTGTCTTCACTCGCCGACACAATGTATCGCCGATGAAATATTTCACCTATTCAGTCTCGGCGGGCAACTCTTCTAAAGGATAAGAATTGCTGACGAGGTTTCCACTGAGTCAACGAGTCAATTCTGACAATATATCCGTTCTGACGAGTAATAAATGCTCAACCACTTCTGTAGGTGTAGAAAATGCCATACGCCAATTAGTAAGATCCTAAGGAAAGATTTGCGTTAAGAAGGGCATCCATAAGAGAAGAAGTATAAGTGACAGCGGCTCCTTTCAGCGGTAATCACTTACAACAGAAGGACGCTGAAGACCTTCTTGGGACAGCGGTATACTCAAGAATCACTTCAGCGGTAAAACCTCGACAAAAGCTGAATAAGTTAGTTGAGCATTTAATGCTAGACAGAACGGTCGGATTGGCAGAGTTGAATGGATGACTCAGTGGAATCTGAGTCATCGATCTTATCCTATACAATGGAATGGTGCTGAAGTTATGAAGAAAAGACGCTGAGTTACTAAAGAAGTATAGCGGTAAGGCGGTGAGGAACAGGACAAATAGTGTCAGAGTAGTTTGTACTTATTAGCTGTATTCCATTAATTGTAAACGCCTATATAAGGCAGTGTACGCCTACATTTGAGGGGGTTGGAAAAGTGATTGCTAGGGTTTGGCTAGTAGAGAGGAAGCAAGTCCTAACTCTCTGTTATCCAAATTGTTGGTGAGATCTTGATATGCTGTAGAGAGATCCATAGCAAGGTGAGATGCTTGGATTCCATCAATAATAATATATGTTTAAGAGTTTTGGTCTATTCATCTATGATGCTATGTTATGAGTTATCTTTAGTGTTGTCTTCTGTTTATGCTTAAGTGCTGATCAATATAAGAAAAGATGTTTATTCTAAGTTTGTATATTATACTGTGGTTATGGTCTTATATAGGGGTGTATTGGTAAAATCTTCACTATGAGGATTTTACCAACTACATTTTGGCGCTAGAAGAGGTCTGAACCTGTGATTTTCAAAAATTTTCTTCTTGTTTTCATGAAACTTAAGCTATTTTTGTGTGATATGGAGGTTTTTAAGTGTTGGTTATGTTGTTGTGTTAGATAGAGGCTTAGACTTTCCATTTATGGAAGTCATAAGTGAGTTTACTATTGTTCAAGGAGGCTGAACCTTATAAGGCCTTGGTGATTATGAAATATTGAATGTTTTTTACATAATTAATGGCGTCTTAACAGCACTTGTGTTGCTGGTGGTTTTTTAACCATAAATTTCTGGTTGTAAGCTTATTAGGTTGCTGTGTTATTTCGTGTGATAATAGGGTTTTCAAGCATAAGGTTATGCTACTGTATTTGTAGTTATGAGTATGTTTACTGTCGTTAAGGAGGCTGAACCTTAAACAGCACTTATGTTGCTGGTGGTTTCTAACCATACATATACTTGTAAATTTATTAGAGTCTTCTATTTAACAACACTTATGACGCTAGTGTTTTAACAGCACTTATGGTACTGTTCTTGTCAAATCCTTATAAAACCATGAGAAAACCTTTCTATTAAGGCATGTTGGACGTCATTAGTATATTCTTAGATGTGTTGAAGCACGTAATAAGGGTTCCTCGTCTGAAATACTTCTAAACTCTTGTTTGCACGATAAGTTCATATACTACATTAGAAATCTAGGATGAGGGTGGATCGTTATGTTAAACGTGATTCTTAGCAGATATGTCCTATTCTAGATGTCATAGTGTGGTTTTGGATTAAAAGTGTTATGAAAAGTTGTTAACAAAACCTTCATGCCGTACAGATTTTGATCTTTGATATGAGTATGGTTATCAAACTTTGGTGTTTTTAGGGTTTCAATGAGTTTTCAAAATTTAGGGTTTCCTTCCAACTGCCGACAAGACTAGGTCATGCTCTGCAAATGTCGTTGCTGCTGTTCTGTGCTATTTTGTTTGTTTCCTACTTTGTCAGAAATTGTTCAACCGCCTCCACTAACGAATTTGGCATTTGCTAACAGTCAAGCTAGCTTAATACTGTCCGGAAGTGCTTTTGTTGTTTTCTACACAGGATACTAAAATGGCGACTAAGCGGAAAGGAGGCACAGCGTCAACAAGTAAAGCTTCGAAATTTCCCATACTCGCTGAGTCTGTTCCCCTTCCTAATCGACGCAACTTGAGAAGTTCAGCGGTACCACCGTTAGGTTTTGCGCATGATTTTTTCTTGAATGGCAATACAAGTCAGCGGTCAACAACGCCACAGCAAGTGATTCATCAACAACAGTCCACAATACCACAGCCAGTGAGTCAGCAACAACAGCCAATGGCGCCGACACCAGAACAACAACAGACAGCAATAATGCAGTCGGCAGTACTTTCACAACAAACAGCAGCAACACAGTCAGCGGTACCTCAACAGCAGACAGAGGCTATGGGTCCTATTCTGATGCAAGACATAACACACTTGGATGGAATACCAGAAGAGGATGAAGAAGAAGAAATCCCAGCGCAAAGTAAAGGAAAAGCAGTAGATGACGGCACCATCAAAGAAACAGCGATTCCTGGTGAAACATCTCATGCAGTTGAAGGATTATCAAGAGTGGTAAATGGCAATCTCAACTCTAATGGATTACCCTCGAGAGCAGCTGGTAATACTTCAAAAGAGATAGGAGGTAGCAGTAGAATGGTGACAGCTGTTGGAGCATCAAGAACAGCGCCAATAACAGTGTCGGAAGGAAAATCCGCTAACAATACTGAAGAATTGTTAAAGAAGTTTTTTGAGCAGAGCACCATAAATCAAGCTCAGATGCAGTTGCAAATGCAAAGGCAAATGGACATCATCCATCAGAGCAACTTACAATTGGCGGAACAGCATAGGCAACTAATGGAAAGTCGAAGCAGAAGCCGCTCAACTCGTACAGTACACAAACATCAAAAGAGCAGATCTACAAGGCCAGAGGTGGCAGCATCTACAGCGAAAAAGGAAGAAGGAAGTAAGAGAGCTGGGAAATCTAATCACGGTGAAGAAAGTTACGCTGACTCGGGCAAGATGGAAGATATACAAGAGTACGTCTCAAGAAGATTACGCCGTATGGAGAAGAAGATAGAAGAAGCCGCCGGTCAGACAAAAGACGATAAACTAAAAAAGGCAATTTCAGAAGCAAAAAAGATGCCATTTGTAGATGAAATCACGTATGGATATGTATCCAAGAGATTTAGTATGCCAACTTTTTCATCAATCTTCGACGGCACAGGAGATCCCACATTACACTTACAGAGCTACAGAAGAGATTTAACAGCATGGACCGGTTCAGATCCAATAATGTGCATGTCGTTTGCTGCTGCTCTCAAGGATGAAGCTTTGGCCTGGTTCAGCAGTCTGAGAGAAAAGTCAATTGAGAAATACTCACAGTTGGAAGAGAAATTTATTGCAAATTATATTCAAAACAAGAGAGTGCGCCCAGGGGCAGAGAAGTTATTTAACAACAGGAAAAGACCTATGGAAACGTGTAGAGGTTATATCATGAGGTGGAGAAAATTGTGTAGTGAAGTGGGGACAGCGGTATCCGATAAAGAAAAGATGGGAGCATTTATCAGCGGTATGGAGACAACGGACCAGATGTTCCAGTCTTTATATTGGACTCCAGTGGCAGATATAGGAGAGTTAAGGGCAAGACAGAATGAATGGTTAGTATATGAAGAAATGCGAGAAGAAGAAGAACGCCAGAAGAAAGAAAGCGCAAAGCATGCTCACTCTATCAATAATTTGTCGCCGGAAGAGCCAGAAGAAGCAAGAAAGGAGTGGATTAGAAAGGAACACACAAAATTAGAAGCAGAAGCAGCAACACCTGCAGCAGCAGTTGTCCCACATCAGCAGCCACAAGAGCGACAGCAGTATCAGCAGAATGGCAATCAACAGTGGAATCAGGGAAAGAGAGATACTTATGCTGGAAGAGATGATCAAGACAACAGGGGAGGATATGACAATAGAGGCAGAAACGCCAACAACGATAGAAGAAATTACGGCGACAACAGAGGAGGATATGATAATCGGCGACAAGGGAATGGCGATAGAAGATTCAATAATGACAATCGAAGATTCGGCGACAGAAAGCCAGGATATCCAGATTTCCAAGACGCAACACTACCAAAATTACGTGTCACATATACTGATGCATTTGGACAGATAGAAAGCTCGGCATCAAGGAATGAAATCCGCTATCCTTTTAACAGAGGCAACCCGGCGAACCCTATTTCTAATACCAGTCAATACTGCCAGTATCATCAGTTCCATGGTCATTCAACTGAAAACTGCACAGGAGTTCAGCGAGAGGTGCATAGATTCATCCGTATGGGGAGATTTCAAGATTTCTTAGAGTTACCACCAGCGCCACCATTGGAGGTTCAGCTAATCCAAGCAGTGCAGCCAAAGCCTGAAGTATTTGAAGTTGAATTTCAGCGTGATTTGAAAGAGTTGAATTGTTTCTCACTAGTGCATTCAACAATCAGTAGAGACGAATTTCATAACAATGTAATGTCAAGAATTCACAAGAGGGATAGCAGTGGCAAGGAGATTTTCAGCGTCGCCGTCAAGAACAGTCCACTCTTAGAATGGATGAAAAAGCCAGTCAGCTTTTCAGCGGTAGAACTATCACCTGAGGCAAGAAGCCATTTGAATCCGTTGGTCCTTACTATTCAGATAGGAAAATTCAAGGTCCCAAGAGTACTGGTAGACCCAGGAAGTTCTGTTGACATTCTATTTAACTCAGCGTACCAGGCCATGGATTCTAAGGAAGAACCGGTAGAAGCATTAGTTCCTTCTTCATACAGTATTTATGGATTTAATGGGATAGCATCCAAACCTAAGGGAGAAGTGAAGATGAAAGTTGTTACATGCAAGACCTTGATAATGGACACCACTTTCTGTGTTGTGGAGGTAGACTCGCCGTATGCAGCAATCCTCGGCAGACCATGGTTACACAGCATAAAAGGAGTGCCTTCGACTTATCATCAGCGGTTGCGTTTTCCAACTCCAGAAGGGGTAGCTGAATACATTGGCGACTCATCTACAGCAAAGGCATGTAATGAAGTAGACGTAAAGATGCGTGAAACTCGAAAGCTCAGGTTGAATGAGAAAAGGAAGCAGACAAAAGAAGCAACCAAGACTAAAGAAATAGCTGAACTAGCCGCTGACCCTAACAAATATATTCTTTCTGTGAAGGAGGGCGATTCAGCGGCAGGACCTTCAGCGGCACCTTTATAGCAATTAAAGGAACCTTCGCCTATGGGTGAGCCAGATTTGCATTTCACAGCGGTAGAGCCTACAAGAGAGATCAACATAGGTGAAGAAGATGCTCCTAAGATAGTAAAGATTGGTACCTTATTGAATGAAGAAGAATCTCGGCAGCTAGAAGCTTTGCTAAAAGAGTATGTGGATGTTTTTGCTTGGGGCATGAACGAGATGCCGGGTATTGATCCAAAAACTGCATGCCACAGGTTGGATCTAGACCCAAGGATCAGGCCATTCAAACAGCGTCCAAGAAAGTTGGCACCAGTGTACAAGGAGGCGGTAGAGGCTGAGATTGACAAGATGAAAGCGTCAGGAATCATTAGGCCAGTTCAATATCCGGAGTGGATAGCTAATATGGTGGTGGTTCCGAAGAAGAATAAAGGGGTAAGAATTTGTATTGACTTCAGCGACCTGAATAGGGCGTGTCCCAAAAATAGCTTTCCATTACCAAGCATAGATCAGACCGTTGATGCTACCTCTGGGCATGAGTTACTGTCTTTTATGGATGGTTATTCTGGATATAACCAGATACCGCTGGCCGAAGAAGATCAGCGTCACACAGCCTTTTTCTCCACCAAAGGGTTATTTTGTTACACAAGAATGCCATTTGGTCTCAAGAATGCTGGCGCTACATACCAAAAGATGGCTCAGGATATGTTTGAGAAATGGATAGGCAAAACTATGGAGGTATACGTGGATGACATGTTGGTCAAGAGCAAGAAAAAGAAGGATCATGTACAAGATTTGAAAGACATCTTTGATCACATGAGAATAACTAAGTTAAAGATCAACCCAGCAAAGTGCATATTCGGCGTCACATCTGGAAAGTTTTTAGGATATGTTGTCACAAAGAAAGGAGTAGAGGCAGATCAGGCCAAAGTCAAAGCTATTTTGGAAATGCCCTCGCCGGTAACACTGAAAGATGTTATGCGCCTAAATGGTGTATTGGCGTCTCTTAACAGATTTATATCTCGGTTTTCTGACAAGTGCAAATTATTTTTCCAAATGCTAAAGAAAGGAGAAAAGTTCAACTGGACAAAGGACCATGAGGAGGCTTTTCAGGGAATAAAGAAATACTTAGCTACTTTGCCAGCCATCCAGCCGCCGGAACATGGAGAAGAATTGAGAGTCTACTTGGCGGCAACTTCGTCAGCGGTCAGTGCAGACTTAGTGCGGACAAAAGGAGGAGAGACACCAATCTATTATATCAGTCGAACTCTACAGCCTGCTGAGAAGAATTATACTAAGATAGAGCAATTAATATTAGCTCTGGTTTTTGCAACTAGCAGACTTCGTCCATATTTCCATGCTCATCCCATAACGGTGCTCACCAAAACTCCCATTGAAGCTATTCTTCATAGTTCTCAAAGAGCAGGGCGTATTGCAAAATGGAATGCTCAGATAGATCAATATGGTGTTAAATACGAAATAAGGACAGCGCAAAGGTCACAGGTTATTGCTGATTTCTTGGCGGACTTCCCCATAGAAGAAGAAGAAGAAGAAACTGAAGACATTCCATTCATGGAAAAGGAAGATCCAGACGAAGGAGTACCAGACTTGCTAAAAAGAGATCCAAACCAGTGGGAAGTATATGTTGACGGCTCAGCTAATAAAGAAGGCAAAGGAATTGGCATAGTCTTTATCTCACCAAAAGGATCAAGAATAGTCCACTCATTCAGATTAGAGTTCCCAGCTACAAACAATGAGGCAGAATATGAAGCGGTGATACATGCTATGAGGCTCATAATCGAAATGGACATCAGCAACATTCGTTTAACTAGTGATTCTCAGCTTGTCATTCGACAAATCTTAGGCAGATGAAGCACATGATAGCTCACTAAAGCAATATTTGCAGTTGGCTAGAGAATACGCTAACAAGATCACTGGTCTGGAATTTAGGCATATATGCAGAAATGACAACAGGCATGCCGATGCACTGGCGTTTATCTCTTCAATGATGGCAGATCCAGAGGTACCGGCGATAGCAATTGAAAGGCTAAAGATGTCATCAATAAAGGGATGAAGGCAGCAGGAAGTTCTGGCGGTAGGCGCTGAAGAGTCAGCAGAAACAGACTGGAGAGTACCTATCAGATACTATTTGGAACATCTCACCACTCCTGGAAACAAATTGTTAGTGCACAAAGTCATCAGCAGGTCAAGAAATTATGAATTACGAGACGGCGTCTTATACAGAAGATCATTTGCTGGGCCACTACTACGATGTGTATCAAGAGAGGAAGGAAAGAAGCTGTTGAAAGAAATTCATGAAGGAGATTGCGGAAATCACAGCGGACAGAGAGCGTTGGCTCTAAAGGTAAAGATGCAAGGGTATTACTGGCCTTGGATGAATGGTGATTCTGCTGAATATGCCAAGCGGTGTAGGAATTGTCAGTTGTATGCGAATAAAATAAAAGCGCCAGCAGTCTCGTTAAATTCAGTATTAAGCCCTTGGCCTTTTGCCAAATGGGGGATTGACATCATCGGACCGCTGACACCAGGGTCGGGACAGCGCAAATATATTATTGTGGCAACAGATTATTTTACCAAGTGGTGTGAAGCTAAGGCGCTCAGACAAAGAACAGGAAAAGAAGTATTTACATTCATATGGGAAAACATATTCTGTCGTTTTGGTGTCCCAGCGGAAATTTGCACTGACAATGGGAAAGAGTTGGTTGGCGAAAACATTGAAAACCTGTTGGCTACATATGGCGTTAAACTGGGAAAATCCACTCCTATCTATCCTCAAAGCAACGGGCAGGCGGAGGCCACCAACAAAACAATAGGAATGGGGTTGAAAAAGCGAGTTGAGGGACACAAGAAAGCATGGTGTGAGCATCTCCACAACGTCTTATGGTCTTACAGAACTACAATTAGAGAAGCAACTGGGGCATCTCCCCTTTTACTCACATTTGGTGCTGAGGCAGTACTTCCATCAGAAGTCATGTTGCCAACAACAAAACACGAAGCTTGGGAAAAGAACCTCAATACAGACTTAATCTTGGCAAAACTAGATGACTTGGAAGAACAGCGGCTTATTGCTTTGACTCATATGGAGAATTATCACCGCCGTCTAGCCAGGGAGTACAATAAGCGTGTGGTGAAAAGAGATTACCAACCTGGCGACCTTGTGTTAAGAGAGATACCGCCGTATCAGAAGAAGAAAGGATGTAAGAAGCTGGAACCTAATTGGGAAGGCCCTTATGTCGTCAAGCGTGTAGCGGGTAGTGGAGCTTATGTGTTAGTTGATGAGCATGGAAAGGAACTTGAGCATCCATGGAATGCCAAGTTTATCAAAAGATTCTATCCATAAGGATATATGTAAAAATCCGAAGTCTTGGGCGGGCATAATACCCAAGAGGTCTTATTAGCTTTTGTAATCTGCAGTGAATAAGATCCGGGGATGTAGGTTTGCTTTATGCGCTGAACCCCGTTAACAAATTATTGCGTCATTACTTTTTACAAACGGCGACAAATACGCTGAGGCAAATTTGCCAAATAAAAATTCTACAAGGCTTACAT
>JAJJMA010038502.1:0-18639 GCA_023529015.1 Papaver nudicaule
ATCTTTATCTTGCTCAGCAGTACTACTATTGTTCTTATGTACAATTCTTGCTTGGTTGTCCAAATATACAGAAGAAAAATATGATAAACTTGTTGTTTTCTTGTAATTAATGGACATATTAATCAAAATAAGTAGCATGGGGTTTGTATCTTCATATTTACTGTGTCTTCGGAGTTGAGGTTTGCGTATTCTCCGGAAATACTTCTTCATAAGGGTTTTAGTTTCGGTGTTGGGCTATGATTGTATATGTCAATCAAAATAAGTAGCATAGAGTGCGGGTTGAGTTGAGAGTTGCTTGCTTGGATAATTGGACGACCGAAGAGAGACCTCTATGGGATGAAAATTGTCGGATCTGTCAGTCACAATGTTTGTCCAGAGAATATAAAATTGGATCAATTTCATTAATTTAAGATTGAAATCAACATAATCACTCAAATTGATCACATACATCATCCACATACGCTCTAATAAACATACTTACAGTTCAAAATTCTTTGAAATAACCATTAAATTGATCATATGGAATAGACCCAATTCGGAGCTATGTTTTATATAATAGAGTTCTTCAAAGAAGAAGATGAAGTCGCGGGTTGGTAACTTAACCCATATCTAGAATACGACCCAATAGCCCATAACTTATTTTCATCCAACAAATAAGAAAAAGTTGTTTCCACCCAAATCATATGCGCGCCCTGTTGTATCAGACCATTTCCTTTTGCTCGGTTAAAAGCTCAGTGACCAGATTGAAGAACCAAAAATCATCTTAATTATCAAAATGGGCGACTAATTAAAGCATTCACATATCATTTATATTAGACTTCAGTGAAATTATTAAAGAACTGAAGGTATTTCAAAAAATATATTGGATTGAATTTTAGGGAGGGAAAAAAGGTAGAAGAAGAAGCCTGATTCCTCTAGCTTGTACCACCAGTGAATCGACTCATGTTCACTGCTTGATTATTGCATTTGATTCTTATAATCACATTTCATTAAATATGAATCAATCACATATCTCGTATCAACTTTTTTTTTTTTCAAACATAACCATTAATCTTTGCTCACCAAATGTACACTTCCAAATCCCTAAGTTGAAGTGTGAGTATTCAGTCTTGTTTTGAAATGGAAGAGAGTGTCTTGATTTTCTTTGTTCTTGTTAGGCCATATCCAATGTAAGACCAGAAATTTCCTTTGACAGTCTATGTGTCGAGAGATTTTCCTTACGTACTCCCTCCGTCCCTTTAAAATAGGCGGAGAAGTGAGTTTCTCTTAGAATAAGAAAATTTCTACTTTTTACACATTTCCATTCACTTTCATGTTTTACCCTTATCCTAATTCCTATGCTAGAGACAATAATTTAATTGTGATGTTAGCTATGTCTTTAAATAGGGGTAATATATGGAAACATTCATCTTGATTTTGGAGTTCCACCTATCTAATGGAACAACCAAAAACTAAAACTCCACCTATTTTAGAGGGACGGAGGGAGTATAAAATAGCTTGGGATTCTCAAGTGTTATGGGTACTATCGCTGACTCATTCCCCAAAACACGCTTAATTGTTGTTAATGTAGTTAATTGTAGTTAATGTTATATAATTGTTAAATAATTAGTGACATGTGGCAAAATAATATTATTTAACTAATTAGATAGAGAAAGACATTAGTTAATTATGACAGGTGGAGAGAAAGGTGGGAGAAAGAGGTGGTCGGTGCTTAAAGCGTCGATCTGTTTTAAAACAAAATCCCCTATAAGTGGACAATATTGTTTCCACTTTTTAATATTTAAATTGTTTTTTTTTTCCCCAATTTATGTATTCTTTATGATAAAATTGTTTTGAAAGCGTTTTTTAGACAATCTTTATAATAACGTAATGGATATAAAATAACGATCGGTAGTTTAAACACCGATCTACTCTACACAATCTCATCGGTGTTTAAACTACCGATCGTTTGTACATCAAAACCCACTCCCCTAATCTCTTATCCCCTATCAGAATCTCTATATCTAGAGTGGGGAATAGAAGATTAGAGGAACACCCTATCCCCTTTTCTTATTTTTTTAAAAGCAAATGCCGCAAGGGCTAATGGACAGCCTCAACAGTCGGAACTAGCCAACCTTGAGAACTGAACCAGAACAAGGAAAAAACTAAATAAAAAGAAAAATTCCAATAGTTAAGGTAATAATAATGAAGCCAGATAAGTTTTCGAGCCAAGGAATGCCGCCAGGAGGACATAAAATTGTTCGACAAACGATCAAGTATCCAAGAAGAGACATACGAAACTGCAACTTTCCAGAGAAACAATTGAACTTTGTAGGCTACCTTGATACCCCAAATAGACTTCCAAAGTTTTCTATCTGGACTATGTCTTAGACCTCTGAGACCCAGGTAGGCAGATTTAGAGCTAAATCTGCCATCCTTTGAAAGTTCCCAAGCCCTCCAGTCAGGAGCGGATAACCGGCTTAAGGGAATGGTAACAACCTTCTTAATAGAAGCATTATCAAAATGAGTAGCCAACCTGGAAGGAATCCAGGTTTTGTAGGACCAATACCAGCTCCCTCCAAACAATAGAATCACCCTCAACTTGCAGGCTAAAGAAAAAATCCAAACACGTCCATAGCGGGAAGATGATATGCCCTCTAAGACTTTACTCCACGAGGGGTGAGGATTTACAGTAGCCGAACATGAGAAAGTAATAATGAATCAAACTCGACCTCCAGAATGATCAAGGGACCAGACTGAATGGAACAAAAGAACCAGTCATAAAAAACACCTCCAGAGAAACTTGGCAGACGAACAGTAGAACAACACAAAACAACTTTAAGGCTCTTTGCTATGGAGGTGAGAGAAATCCTCCAAACAGTGCCGCCATGTAAGCTCCCCCTCCGGGCTGTTTACTATGGAGGAGAGGGTTCTATATCGCCCAAAAAATTATTTTATTAGTTTTAACTTAAAAAGGGCCCACAAAATATATTGTAATATTAAATTTATAATTATTTAAATAAAAACGGGACAACTTGTATCGCTTTCCTCCAAGTTACGGGAGGGCAACTGGGGCTTCACAACGTCTGTGAGGGAAGAGGAGAGAGAGGAGGGAATAGACGACGGTTTTCAGTCACATCATTCCCTCCTTTCTCTCTATAGAAAACAACCTAACAAATAATCCTTTAGGCTTCCAGACAATCCCCTCATGATCATCAATAAGATGCAAACCATACTTGCGCCAGATATATGTACTTATTGCCACAGTCCCGGGAGATCCGTTATATAAGGACTGAATGGTCTTACATGGAGGTATATCTAACAAAAGCCTAGGTATAATATACAGAAAACCTTGCAAAACAACACGTGTGCTCAGTTACTCATTTGACAACCATTTGACTCAGTCCCAACACATGTTGTTATTTTTTTATTTATTTTTGAATATGAAAGGTTATATTAAAGATTGGAGGGAAGCTCACTACCTACAAGCTAGGCAAAGAAATAAAGAAAAATTCTCCCTCACCTCGATGCAAACGAGGTTCGAACCCATATCGCTGGTATCACCACCCAACGACTTTACTATTCTACTACAATAACATTTGCATGTTGTTATTATATATTTATTTATTTTTGCATTTATCTTGAGTTTAACTGAAGAATTTAAAAAATAAAAACAAATAGTAAAAAAGTTTTATGCCTTACGAATACTATGAGAGCTACTAGTGTAACTAGTCACGAACAAAACGCAAATTTAAAAAAAAAAATTGTGTAACTAGTCTAGGGATCCGATAATTTGAGGCTTGAGCATCCAATTCACACCGATTGGGCGCCTCGGGGTACAAATCTAGGGATCCGATAATTTGTCTACTCTTGGTACCCATTTATTGGGCTTTGTCGGTAACAGCTATATTAAATCACAGTGATTCATTTGGTTACCCGTGCAATATTGGTCTCCGTGCAGCAGTTATCTACTGTAATGTTTTAGACTTTGGCTTTTATTATATGAATTAATCTAAACGGACCAAAAAAAAAACAGAAACAACAGTGAAAAACAGAAACTGTGAGACAGATTTTTCCATTTGGCCCCCCCTGCTGTTCTGGGGCCTCCCCCTCCCCTCTCACAGTTTCTGTTTTTTTTACTGTTTGCGGTTTTTTTTTCTGTCCGTGCAGAACTACTGTTATTATATACCTCAAGACTTGCACTTTTGTGTGCTCTTATTTTGTGTGCCAGAGCTAGCACAAGTTGAAAGTACGACTAAAACTCTAAAACTCCAGCGATTTGAATTCGAAACTTGTTTGCATCAAAGTGCGGGAGATTTTTTTTTATTTCTTTGCCTAGCTACCTAGACTTGTAGATAGTGGGCTTCGTTCCAACTTTAATATAACATTTCGAATTAAAAAAGAAAAAAAAAACTCTAAAATTCTCCCATCGTGCATTCTTTGTGGTGTGCATCATAACCCGAGCGAGACCAAGAAGTCGAATGTCCTTTGAGCAGGGACGGGCCAATGGTAACTGAGGCTCCACCCGTCTCTCAATTTGGCCCAAGGAAATTTAGATCTGCAGGTGAGGAGTACGTGTCAATAGGCAAATTGATTGATAGAAACAAATGGACGAATACGATTAATCATATTCCGCACACGCAGAAATCTATGCCTTATAAGTAGGAAAGTTTTGCCGCATTTTCTGTGTATCCTGCGCCGTTTTCTGTAGTATGTAGTGAATCAAAGAAACACTACCCCTAAAAATTAACAACAATAGTGGATCTGGTAATCTATTACCATCACAACTAAATAAAGATCAATTTAAACATCTTCATCAACAACAAACGAGATAACGCATTATGATTTTTTTCTCTCACTTTTTTTTTTATTAGAAGAGAAGATTTTATTAGAGATAAAAGAATTTACATTCTACCAGTGGTAGAGAATGAGTTGGATTACAAAGTTTACATAAAGATTTCATCCCAACTTGTGAGAACTGAACTTGTAAAGTTCAAGTGAGCATGTTTTCTAGCTGCAGCTGCCCAAGTCAGTACCAAAGATCTTGCTTCAATGCCTAGATCTTTGTCAGGTTTGAAGTTGTATTTTCCTTCGAAAGTGCGACAATTTCGTTCCCTCCACAGTGTCCAAACCACAGCTGCCGGTATTAATCCCCAAATATAGTTTCCATTGTCATTTCTAAAACCTGAATGATGCCAAGCAATGGCTAAAGAACTGAAAGATTCTGGAATTACCCATGACCAACATTTACCTGGTAAGACCATCGACCATACAGTATTGGCAACCTTACAATGCAGAAACAAATGGCTTTGAGTTTCTATATCATCTCCACAAAGAATGCAAGAGTTATGCAGGCCAACACCCTTATAATCCAGCACATCTATTGTATTAATCTTTTCATGCATCAAACACCACATTAGGAAGTTTATCTTTGGTGGAATGGCGTTCTTCCAGATGAAATCATGAGGGAAATCAGTTATACCTTCTTCAGCTACTAGTTTGGTGTATAAGGATCTAAGAGTGAAAACTCCTGTACTGTGAAGTGACCATCTCCTAGTGTCCTGAAGTGTATCTAAAATTGGTGGAGAGTCACCAATGACAATCATGAGAGTTGCGAACTCATTTACTTCATGAATATTGAGAACTCTTTTGAAGTCAAACATCCAGTTTCCTTCCAGAGATATCATGTCTGCGACTTTAGAGTTTTTCTCTCTACACAATTTGTATAGACTTTTAAAACGCTTAGCCAAACTAGCATTACCCACCCAGTTGTCATTCCAGAAGCTGATTTGTCTACCTGAATGAATGATGAAGTCAGAATATTCATTAACCAAGTGAGTACAGTTTGTGATAGATCTCCAACAAGAAATTCCATAAGTTTCAGTGACTGTTTCTGGATTCCAATGGGAGTATTCACTGCCATATTTATCAAAAATAATCTTGCACCACAACTTGTTTCTTTCAACTCCAAACCTCCAGCTCCATTTTGCAAGCATGGTCTGATTCATGATTCTCAGATTACAGACCCCTAATCCACCTCTTTCCTTTGTAGCACACACCATTTCCCAATTTACTAGATGAGAGTTGTTTGAGCCTTCATCATATTCCCATAAGAAATTTCTCATCTTCTTTTCAAGAATTTTGATGACAGAAATGGGAGCTTTAAAAAGTGCAAAGTAGTACATAGGTAAGGCTGTCAGGATACACTTTAACAAAGCCAACTTACCTCCCTTAGATAATGAAATTTGTCTCCAAGAAGAAAGCCTTGCATCAAATTTTTCAATAACTGGATCCCATATCTGTTTTGAATTAGACTTTGCTCCTAGAAGCATCCCCAAATACAAGAAAGGGAGATTGTCAGTGGTACAACCAAATTCAGTAGCCCAAGTGGCGAGTTCAGGTACATTACCAATGGCTATCAGTCTTGTTTTTGAAGTATTCACTTTTAAACAAGCTATGAACTCAAAGCAGTGCAAAGCAGAGAATAGATTGTGCAGCTCATTCTTGTTGTGATCCACAAAGAAGATGGTATCATCAGCATAGTGTAGATGGTTGATTACTTGACTTGAATGAGTGACAGAAAAACCATTGAATAGGTGCAAATCAGCTGCTCTATCCATGTACCTTGAGAAACCCTCTATAGCACTGTTAAAAAGAAATGGAGACACTGGACACCCTTGTCTAACACCTCGTGTACTAGTGAAATAACCAAAAGAAGAACCATTAATGATGACAGAAAAAGAAGAAGTTGAGTAACAATACTTGAGCCAATTGCACCATTTGTTACTGAATCCCATCTTTTTTAGGACAAACTCCAAATACCTCCAGTTTATTCTATCAAAAGCTTTCTCAAGATCTATTTTACATATAATACCTGGTTCACCTGACCTTATTCTAGAGTCCACCAACTCATTTGCTATCAAGGTACCATCCACAATCTGTCTACCTTCAATATATGCACATTGTACTGGAGAAATCAGCTTGTCCATCACCATTTTGAGCCTTGTAGATAGTACCTTTGCAATGATTTTGTATACACTGGTAAGTAAACAAATTGGCCTGCAATCTTTGATAGTTTCAATATGATCTTTCTTAGGAATGTTGAGTTGTGCTTTGTATCAATGTACCCTGTGGAACAAAATTCAGCAACAGTAGCCATTATGTCAGATTTAATGAAATTCCAACATTTTTGAAAAAATACTAATCGTCACGAAAGTACTAATCGTCATAATGAAAGAATTTCAGCAGGATGCACTTCAAAATGTGCAGCAAATTGAGAGCCAGCAGAATATCAGTCAGAAAGTGCATTGCCCATCATCCATCACCCCCTTGCCCTTCGAAGAGGTTGGTTGGGGTATTTTATGCGACCTGCCTAGGATTTGCTATGCCAAGGCGTATGTATGGTTATTTGTCTAATGTAATGTTATCACACACCTATCAAAAGTCAGCAAGACAAACAGAAGCAAGAAAATCACTGGAAATGCAATAGAAAATCATCTTTAATTATATTGGTTCAAATTCTTTCATGGTGTCATCCTAAAAACAGTTTGAAGATTTCATCTTGTCTAACAAACTCCTTTGACTATAACATTTTTGGAGGTTTTCCCCTCAAAAAAAAAAAAAACTTAAACATTTGGAATATATATCTATACAATATTGATATCAATCAATTAATAGCCTAAGCAACTGTCCCAGAAGAGCTTGTTCTTCTCCATTTCATTCATTGACTTCATATTCTCATCATCAATATCTTCATATTCATCCTGCGCAGCAGTACCACTACTGTTTTTATGTGCAATTCTTGATTCCTGGTCATCCAGACATACAGAAGAAGAAGAAGATGATAAACTTGCTGTTTTCTTGTAAATGGAAACATCAGCATCTTCCTGACTCTCTTTGTAGTAATCCTGACAGTAATCATGAACACTTATAGAATCAATATCAACAAAGCTGGCATCACATGTTTCGGAACTACACGACTCGGCGTCATCATCCCCGTAATATTGACTGCCTTCTGTTACAAGATCGACGACGTTGATGTCTTCCGAGTCGCCAATGGTTTCGAAAAGTAGGTAAGAGGAGATGTCATTAACACTGCTACTATGACACTCCATCTCTATAGTTTGAGGAACTGAAGTACTCAAGTACTAGCTTCTTATACGACTTGATTTTCTCCCTCTTGTTTCTTTAGATTACATTAGACCAGAGCAGAGTTTAACAAGTCAAGGTAGTAGTAATATGTCACTGCTATTACCTACACATCTTCTTTTCTTTGTTCTTTTGCTTAAAAAAGGCACATTGGTTGGTTGTTGGTATGGTCTCATTTGGATGACTTCTTCTAGAATGCCTATTGTATAATCATTCATTCTATAGACCTATCACCTATGTGCTTCAAAAAAAGAAAGAAAAAAAAAAAAAAAAAAAAAAAAAAAAAAAAAAAAAAAAAAAAAAAACATGGAGCTTCTTTCATTTTTTTTCTCCTGATGACGAAGTCATAGACTTGTCGGGAGTCAGTGGATTACCAAATTCGACGAAATTTACCGGTCAGCTGGGCACGTTTGAAAAGTGTATTTTTTTTTTATTCCAATGTTGTTTTTCTATTCCTTTTTACTTTTCAGCTGGCCACGTTTGAAAAGTGTGTTTCCTATGCCAGGCGCCCATCATCTCTTTTCTTGTAGTACATGGAACTGGACAATCCCTTGTCAATATTTGATTCTATTGCTGTAGTATTTAGACTAAACAAATAAGACCCATTTAAAATGTGCCTAAATTTCTTGTAATATTCACAGGAACTCTGTTCGCCATATTAACTATCTCCAATAGCTACCGAGAGAGTAAGTCCTAGAATACTACTATTCACATTCTCTGACCAAATAATACTGTGATCACACATGTTACATTTGAGTGGGAAGATATGGAACATGAGGCCCGTCGACAGTCACACCAGAAGCCTGAGGTGCATTGATGAAAAGTGGCTTGATATCTCTGCTTCGCATATACGTCAAGAATTGCCCAGGAAGTTCTTCTAAAAGAGATTGAACAATAGAGAGCTGGTTACCTGTTCATAACACAGTAGAAGTGTCAATCGACGAATAACCGAGACAGTTGGAAATTGGCATGACACTCTTTTATTCTAATTAAAAATGGCCATATAAAATTATCTTAAAGGTTTAACACTCACCCTGCACTTGGCGCATAGGGACAAATTGCACAATATCCCTTGTAGCCACACGTCCAGTGCTACTCTGTAGGCGTTTGCCATTGTCAGCATCCAGTATCTGCAAAACCAAATAAGTTATAAGAAGCCAGAAGATCAACTGTCATTCATTTCAAAAGGACGGAATCAATCCAAACACTCTGTAAAGGTATCGACTGTAACAACTTCATACGAGAACAGGTTAATTGGAGCGTTCTATGAGAAAGGTATATCTAACCTCCATGGCTTTGAAGTCAGCACCACCGACACCAACAATCAGAATTGACAAGGGTAAATCAGAAGCTCTAACCAAAGAATCTATGGTTTCTTGAAGATCAGTAACCACGCCATCCTAGAAAGTAAAGTAATTTCTGATTAGCTGAGTAAGGAACTATAAAAGGGGAATAAGATTGATTCAACAAAAATACTCTTCTACTTACAGTGATGATGAGTAAGACAAAGTACTTTGTCTGGCTATGCAATGAGTCAGCAGCAATTTGTGTAGCTTTGTCTATCACTTTCCCAAACAAAGTAGGACCGTTAAGAGAAACATTATGTAGAGCACTTGAATAGGCAGACATGATACCATTTACTCCTTCAACCTGTGAGAAAAAATTTGGTCCAAATTCAATAACCAAAAGAAAAGAGCAGAAAAGTATGAAATGATCACTGATGAGAATACATACATTTTTCTTCTACTCTTGTTTTTTTTTTTTTTTTTACAAGGAAAGTAAGTACGATCTTAAACTAGATATGAAGAGAATCTACTGGAAAGTGGTAGCTGAAGTTACCTCAGATTCATTATGGCTTCCATTCAAGTTAAAGCAATGAGACACAAAACCTTCAGCTGTCTTTCCACCAAATCCCCATGCAGGAAAACGCTTATCGGAATCATAAAACTGTATGACTTCTCCAACTTCATATATAGCCTGTATTCATTTGCAAATACAAAAATTGAATAAGCAACTAAAAAGTTTGAAAACCTGGATGAAAATTTTAGTAATGGTTCGAATGTGATACAGAGTATGTGATGGGTATTTAACCTGCTGGTAGGAATTCAATCGACCTGACGGATCGATATAGTGCAGAGACGTTGGGTAATGAGGATCTCCATTTGATGCTGCAAAAGGGATCGAGTCTGCTCAGTAAACTACAATAAGAAGGCTACATACATGGATCAAATTAATATCTTTTAGAACCACTGATAAAAGCTAACCTGTAAAATCAACGGCAACCATAAAGTTAAGCTCGAATCCACTGGAAATGTAATCCAGAAAACTGTATTGTGTTTTCTCGATAAATCTATCCACATATAGTTGTCCCTTCAACTTCTGCAGGAAAAACAACAAGTTGATAGCAGCTGAGTTTGAGTTTAGACACGAAAAGACATCACGTCAAAGTGGTTGTAGGTTCTTCTGTACATGTTAATACAACTACCTTCATATTGTTCTTCTGGGAAGATGATGGCATAAGAAAATATTCTCCAACTTTTCCAACATATAATTTTTCAAGGTCTTCCATTGATTTCTGGATTTTTCTGGTGGAATAGAAGAATTGATTAAGTTAAACTTTGCCTCCCAGATCAAGCTGGAAACATACATACACTTTTTAAAAGGTAAGAGAAAAGGGGTTCAATTTTGGTACCCTATAGGTTCATGATTTCCGCTGCTATCAAAATCAAAACACTCGATCAATAAAGGGGTATCCTGTATCAAGTAGCAGAATGATGTAAGAAGTTGAAACACTGTGTATTAGCTTTTTAACATAAGAAAAAATTCTATAAAGCTTACCTTGCTCCCGAATTGCTGTGAGGTCAAACATAATGGTTTCCAAGTTGGATTCAGGTTGTTTTCCACCACTTCTGTTTTTGAAATTGCGATAGTTGAACCTTCCACTATTCTAGATAGTCGTAAGAAAGGGTCCTATGATTATAGCATGAGAGAATTTTAGATTGGGAGCAATTAAATATAAATGAATTTCGGAATGAGCATCAAAGCTACAATACTTTGTTTAAGAATACATACACTTTTAGAAAAAGATCCTTGTTATCCAGCTTGGAACAGCGAAATGTTATCTCAACAGCTTGCCTTGAAGTAACTGTTTCTTCCGCATGGACAGTAACAGTCCCTTGATTTTTCATGCCTCCTTGCCCATGTCTCGCTGTAAGTTTGAGTGTCAGGCTCTTGCTGTTTTTGGTTACTATCTGGCAAAAATAAAGAGACGAATTGAGTATAGAGATAGTCATACAAATGACTTGCAACATAAAATAAGATCTTAGCGTCCTTCTTGTTTTCTCAGCTAGCTGAGACTTCAATACCAAAACTAGAAATGGAGTTTTATATTTTATTACACGGGTACTGTAGATGAATCTATGCATGGATACTCTACAGCTACTAGATTTTCAATATGAATTAGAAACAAATTTAGATGCTTGTTAAAGTTCAACTAGATTACCTCCGACAGAGTACAAGTAGCTTCTCCTAGGTAATCTTGCTCATCCAATCTCAGAGTCTGCAATGATTTAATGTTAATTCAATTTAACCATCTTCAGGACTTGAAGGGAACTAGTACATGATATAACTAATAAGAGAAGGGAGCATGTGATCTACATACCTTCAGAGGCATGTTATGGTATTTGGTGTCAACATCATACACACGAAACCTGAAACAAGTAGCGCAATAAAGAGTAGAACTATATGACTGCATCCTTAAAATTTCTCCTAGAGGTTAATCTAAAGGAAAGATGGCCACTTACACCAACGGTTGCACAATCTCAAACTGATATGCAATGGAAATCTTGGTTATCCAAACAGGTTCCAGTGAATTCATTATCACTTCTGTACGACCAATTTCCTCAAGATTCCCATCACTCTTCTTCGCATAAACTACTGCCATAGGGTCACTCTACAATAGAAGTGCAGTAACAAATTAGACTATGCACAACAGATTGGAGACAGAATTACTGTTTCTCATCCAGTAATAACCTGCATCACTGACATAAACCCGCAGCATAAAGAGAAGTTGACAAAACACATACCTTCGAAAACACATCCATATTACGCAACTGCTTGGCAGACAATGATAACTGCGATACAAGTTTGTACGAAATGAATGTCGGTATTAGCAAAATAAATACACCAAATAAATAAATAATTAGTAAAGCAGACACAACAGTGTAAGAAACTAACAGGACAAGTAAACCTGATGACATAGTCTATAGAAGACGCTATTTCATATAGGTAACACATGATCCCAGTTGATTAAACTTTTAGTTGGCTTGGTAAAAATTGTCCGTACGTTAGTGAGAGAAGAAAAAAGATTGGGGAACAACAGTATCGAAAAAAAGTAAAAATGGAGGGTCCATCTTGCAACCTCAAAAAGCCATAAAAGAAAACAGGACCACAGACAAAAAACTTGTACTCCTCAAAGGCATGCCTGTTGACAAGACCACAGTAAACAAAGACGTTTTTCCGCATAAAGGTCTCAGCATTGTTTATGAGCAATCCTAACTCCCAACCAGCACTATGTCCTTTTTTGTTCCTTAAATTATATCATGCTTAGCCTACTTCTCTACATAAATAAAAGGGTTAACCCCTGCACCCAAATTTCAGGATAATTGGGAAACATCCACAATCCTTATGCCAACTTTGCAGTAGCTACACTATTCTGTTCCTACAATACAGTCCAAAGTCATCCCCATCCACTATCATACCTCCTTTACAGATACCACCATAGATAATCCCATACAAATACATCAAAACACTAAACGGCTAGGTTTCCATTGACAACCCACTAGGCCACTACATACTAAAATACTATTCCCATTGTTGAATACCAAAACAACAAGGGAAAATTACAGAATCTTTGCATCTCTCTTCTAAATTTCCATGAATTTGCCAATTTTTTCTTCTATTATCAGAGGGCTTTATCATCAAACAGTATGATTCTGTGCCAACTCAAACAAACAAACAAACCCTAAGAATCTCAACAATAATTTCTTTGAGAATCTTATCCACAAAACAACTCAAGTCAAGGAAGACTCAAAACCTACATGATTATAAAATACGCAAAGACTTCAAAAAGACTCGACAAAGAAAGAGACAATTGAGGAATAAACAAACGAAAACTAGGGCATAAATCTTGTTCTCTCTTCTTCCACACAAGAGTATAAACAAATTTACCTCAAGTGGGGTGAAAAGCCCTTGACAGCCATGAGATCTGTAAAAGTGGTCAATCGCATCGTTATTAGTTGCTGTAGGACCTCCTCGTCCTGATGATTTTGTCCCTCCAATTGCTTCTTGCCCTCCTCGTACATCCGATAAACACCCACCCATTACTAATCACAAAGAAATTATCACTTGAACTCTGATGAATTCAATCAGGATAAAAAATCACACTGAAACAACTTTTGGAGAGAAAAAAAAAAAATCAAAGAATTCGTCTGTGGAAGACAGACAATGTAGGTAGGGGTTTCTGTGTGTGAAAAATCGGAAGGGTACTGTTTTTATTTATTTACTAGTAATAACTAGGTTTCCTTAACTGGGATTAGTGGGGAAGTGACAAAGAAACTACTGTATGCGGTAAATAATAAACTAAATTGGGTAAAAAGTGAAAACAAAGTGTTTTTGAATTTCGAAAAACCGTCAAAATCGGGGTTGCGTTGAATAAATGCGGAAACGCGTGCAGTGCAGGGTGCAGCTAAATGGTAACACACGTTATTGTCTAGCTGGTAAATGTCAAGGAAATTGCCGTTGGGATGGTGCTTGTAATTTTCCTTTTCCCCCCCTCGGACTTGTAATGTGGTATGCTTCCTATTGTCTTCCCCACTGGGATAAACTGAGAAAGGATTCTATATTCCGGTCGGGTCTTCCGGTTCGGCTTTTACAAACTGTTGAGGCAGACCGGTAGCCAGTTGATGAGCCCTTTTATTAAAAAGAATGATAATGGTTGCGTTACTTGTCCTTAAATTTCTTGATATATGTTGTGTAGTGAAGCGAGGATTTGATTGTGGTTTCTAGTTTTGGGTTCAAAAACAAAAAAAACAAGCTTCAATATATACTCCAGGGTATGTGGTACAAATTTAGAAGACCAGGGTCAACTAAGGCATTTAGGTAAATTTACGGATGTTTAATTTTCTACTGGGTTAATGTTTGTTTCCCGGGCCCATACTAAAGTCAATCCAGGTCCTCGTCAACGACTACATTGGAGCAAAAATAATGTCTATATCTAGATTTCGGAAATGTTGATGACGGCAATGCTAGTGACATCCCCAGACGAACATCATCAGCTGGGACGCTGGATTACATCATTGTACAAAACTTTAGAGGTCCAGTTATTCCCACTTTCCTATTGTCTATGCACAAAAGGACCCCGCTTGTGGAAAACTGTTCTCGGAGAGCATACAAGCATCACCCAAGCATCACCACTTGAGGCAAAGATTTATCCTCAAAGAGCATCCACAGGACCACAATGGGCGTGTTAGAATGTGTTTGCTTCTGTGGATATCTCCACTTCATCTTCAGCAGTTTTATCAAATATTTATGCTCTAGCTCAATGTTACAGGTTGTTCTCTTTAGTCAGTGATGCCATTTGATTGCAAGATCTCCCAAAGCATTGCTTTCTGACATTTTTTTACTCTTCAATGGAAGGCCATTTGTCTTTGGCTTTCACCTTTTTCCTACTTTAGAACAATGAGCACATTTCCAGTAATCAATCTTTCCTGCCAAGAGTTGTAACACGAAATATACATACTTGGTTTAGTGATTCTAACTTGTTTTAAACTAGCTGCGATGGGTTTCGGCTCCTGTTTGGACTGAGGTTTGAATAATATCTTATATCACGACGGGATTATAAAGAGTGTCATAAGCGTAATTATTAATGCGGGGAAAGTAAGACGCGACGTTGAAGCAACGCCACATATTAACGCGCTATTATAAGTGGCGCTGAAATTGAGCGCGTTTTTATAAAACCATTTAAGGAGCGCATATTATAAAAGCTTCTACAGTTAGGAAATAACTATAAAAAAGCCTTTGTATAAAAAAATATATAAATAAGAATGAAAATAAAACCTAAGGTGCACTTATAATCTAGGCGCAAATAGAAAGTGTGCTTAAACTTTGGGCTCACTTTATAAGTGCACCTACACTTTTCTTTTTAAGGTTGTTATAAACAACGCCTGGAAACATCGCAATATATAAACACGCCAGAATTCCTAATGCTCTTTATAATAGCGTCTTAGTATTGGCGTGATTTCAAAATGCGTTGCTTTTTAACATAGCTTCACCGCTGCGTGGAAACCCGAAAATTCTACTTTTGAATGTTATATTTGGTATAGGATATAACATTTGCCACTTCTTTGACTAACCTGCTATGACACAAGCCCCATAAGAAGAATGACATGTTTGGAGACAATTTTTGGTGCCAAATTACCTTAAAAATAGAGTTGCAATCTGCTCCATTAGAGTCTGACAAGAGATGCGTGTAAGGTGAGCTAACTCTAATGTTAGAGGCCACGGAATGACATCCTCAGCAGTAGAATCGAGTTGAACATCAGTTAGCTCAGTTTGTAAACCTTGCTGGGAAGTTGGAGATGGTAATTAAGAATATTGGCATTTGGAGTCCCTGAACATACAAGTCTACTTAACTCTCATTTTCTTCAAATAATATAAGAAATGTTGAACAATTGATTGATAATGATACAATAAACTCGAATGTAGCTACTTTAAATGTTTTTTGTGATAATATACTGTCGGGAAAAACAGTTAGGTAGTGTGAGGACGGTGATCCTAAAACAGATTGGTTAAGAACAGTTCTTTGTGGTTGATTAAGGTACTTCCCTTTCCAAGTTCCTAACCTATCCTTTTACTTATCAATCAAATGACCAAAGCTTTCTACTTTATTTCCCTGAATTATGAGTGAATATTAAGAGAGTTTTTTTTTTTGAGGGAAAAAGGTTAAACTTTATTGAGAAAAAGAAAGCAGAATACAAGATTGAGATCGCCTAAGCGAGTCTAGCGGCATGGTGTAAACCACAACCAAAACAACAAGATAACTAAGAAGACAGCAAACTATCTACTAAAGGCCTAAGGAAAACAGAGAGACACAACAAGGCCAACTGAAAACAAACGAAATCTAATAGAATCTCTTTTTGGATTGAGACCTATGACCTCTTCCCAAAGGCTGATTACTAGAGCCTCCTTCTTTGCTAGAACTGCCTCCATTGCCATTCCATTGCAGTCTATACATCTCTCTCTGTTTTCTCTTTAAGATCTGATCCTCAAGCGACATACGCTGCAAATCATTTTCAAAATCACAGTCACTCAAACCCTCATTGTCCTCTTCCAATCCTTCAACCACCCCTTTTTCGGTATTTGGTATTCTTTCAACCACCAACTCAGATGGGGTATACACTTTCTTCATTTCCATCTCCTTTGTTCTGTTAATTGGAAACCGACTGTCTTCTTTAAAATCACTATAAACCATAAACGGGTTCCTTTTCGGGGAAATGATTTTCTGTACCTTTACTCCAGCAGTAACTGTAGCTACACCACTCTCATTAGAGGATTTAGAACCAGTTTTAGTTGGTGAGAAAGTTTTGCCAGAGGACAATTCACTTGTTTTCTTTACACCAACATTGCAAGCAGGATTAGTCACTACCCCAACTGTGCTCCCTTTTCTATTTCTCTTTCCTGCCAAAATCCATTCACCTTGAGCATTTTCCTCCCTTACTTCTGCCACGGCACCATTATTATAGGAATTTGGATGTGTAACACCTTTGTTAGAAATCTGCGCACCTGATGAATCTGCACCTAACACAATCCCAGTTGATTTATCAATTGGTTTCACTGGACCAGTTGTATTCTTATGCACATCGCTTGAATTTTTTGTTGATGGGCCCACTTGTTTATCTTGTTTCTCCACCATACCTTCACTACTGTTAGTAGTATTGGGGGAGTCTCTTGAAGTAGCACCAACGATGTCTTGCCTATTACCACTAGCAACACTTTCAGTCACTAACCCATTCTTATCACTCCCAACCTTGTTACTTGGTATAGTAACATTTGGAATAGATGCATTCACATTTGTACTGAGCGTTATACTTCCAGTATCACCCCTAGCTTCATTAACAACAACTGGAACAGCTGCAGTTGTAGTTCTTCCACCATTATCCCCTTGGTCCCATTTATCACATCACTGCTATTTGGTTGCAGACTCCAAACCTTGTCATATTTGGGAGTCCATCTTGTGCTCCTCTTCACCGTGCAATTTTCAACCGAGTGCCCAAACACCTTGCTGTTATCACATCTTGGGGGCTTCCATTGATATTCAACATGAAGTTCTAAGGAAATCTTTCCATCAATTAGCAGGGGAATGCTTTCGGGGTAGCTGAAATCCACATCAATCTCTACACAAATTCTTGCATAAGCTAGCCTATCTTTGGTTAGGGTACAATCATCAGCAAACAATGGAACTCCAATGAAGCTTGCAATTAAACTCAAACCCTCATTATTCCACATATGCAGGGGTACCCCATGATCATAACCCAAATTGGTATTGTCTTAATCTCAGAAATTGTTTTCTCAAGAAGGTGAGACCAAGGTCTCAAGATGAACAGATTCTTTGCAATGTAGAAAGAGCCTGTTTCTAAAGCATTTTTGCGATCTTCCTCATCTTTAAATTCAAAAATAAAAGCACAGTTACCATGAAGCTTGATGCTTACCTCCTTTTTAAGCTTCCATATCTTGCCAATAGCCTTTTGGACAGCAGCAAAAGAACATCTTTTTCCAACAAAAAAACCCACCACCAATTTCTCACACTCTTTGATTCCTTCTGAAAAGTTTTCAGAAAGAGAAGCAACCATTTTCTTCCCATTAACCTCAGCAGGGGGGGTAAATTTCATTTTAGCTTGAGGTGTAACAGGCTTCGGCAACGGAAAAATTGCTCTCCAATTTTTAGGGTTTGACTCATAAGAAGGAAAATTGTGAACCTCCTCAATTACCCCAGTTTCCATCGTAATCAACTCCCCATTTGTAGCTGAATTCTTAGTATGTTGCGAATTTAAAGGCGGAAACTCATCAGAACCCAAACCTTTCTCCACATCTATCTCTGGTTCCATAGAAGTGACTCTCCAACAGTCCAAACATCAACCAAAATACCTCAAAACCGTAGAGAAATCGATGAAGAATCGATTGCAAGAAAAATCATGTGATTTGATTGAAAGATTAGAGATAAATCTAAGAAATTTGATACTAGGGTTGGGTTTTTCTCTAATCGCCTAAAAATCGCACTTTTTGGCTTTTTTCTCTCTCATCTTGGGTGGCTTATTTTGTATCCTAAAAGGTTCTTATAACAAGGATTGAGGACTTCTTCCGAGAATATCATACGCTGCTCGGACTAAGATTGAGTCCGGTTAAGTTCGATACACGTTACTTAAAATTGCAAAATTAGACATTTGCAAATAGCAT
>JAJJMA010038523.1:0-17391 GCA_023529015.1 Papaver nudicaule
CATCCAAATACAAGAGGAGTTTCTGAGATACTTATCTTTGATGTGAGAGGAGTCGCCGGTGTAGACTCGGCGAGGTAAAGGCGCGTCTGTGTAGTAGAGGCGAGGATAAGAGAAGCAACGCTGTTAGTGACCTCCATCCGTGTGAGCTTCGCTTTTCCGGGAGAAATTCCGGCCATATTTGGTTCATCAAAAAGTTTCGTTCATCGGACCGGCATCTTCTTGTGGAGACGCGCTGTTGGGATAGATGAGGGGAGATTAGGCGCGGAGACTAGGTGAGATGGTACGGCACACAAGGAGTGAAAGGGGAAAAGAATGAAAGAAATAGACGCCCCATGTTTGCTTTTTAGGTGATAGGCCCCTATTTGATAACATGAGCTCGTGATGTTAATTAATGATGATGTATGATAGTAGGAAAATTTTGGGTGAAACCCGAGAGAGGAGAGAGGTGTGAAAGAAACAACATGAGCACGAGATATATGAAGGACGCGCTTGGAGAGAAGCGAGGTCTTAATGTCGGCGGGGACAAGGATGGATCTGCTGGGCTAGAGAGTAGACTCCGCCTGTGGTCGCCAAATGTGAATAGGGTAAAGTCTTTGGACTCCTCCTAACCACAGCAGTCCCCATTCCATGAGAGAGAAAATGAGAGAGAGAGAGAAAGAGAGAGAGAGAACCAAAATTGTGAGATCCCCTTTCCAAATACCATTCTCTTGATATTTATAGAGATCTCTCTCTCCTATTACCCTGACATGTGTCCCACAATCTCTTAATTACAAAACTGCCATTCCTTTATCCTAAAGCTTATCTTGACTCATAGTCTCACTGCCTTGACTGACTCGTTTTGACTTCTTAAACACCCAAAATGTCTAGACCCAAGCCCAATTGGGTAGACTCAACTAAGTATGTATCAAACCCATTAGGTATTAATAAACTTGGGTCATCCACAGTGGTACTTCTTGATGTATTTAGCATTCCAAGGATGCTCTAATTCTTTGCCATGCTCATCTATCAACACATATGCTCCACTCCCCGCCACTCGCTTTATGATGTATGGCCCTTCCCATACTGGCTCTAACTTCCTGCAACCTTTTCACTGAGATGGGGGAACTTCTCGTAATACAAGATCGTCTGGTTGATATTCTCTGGGGATAACTCGCTTATTGTATTCTCTTGATAGTCGCCGATGGTAATTATCCATGTGAGTTAGCGTTATTAGTCATTGTTCTTCCAAATCATCGAGTTTCGCAAAAATTAGATCAATATTCAAATTCTTTTCCCATGCTTCACGCTTTGTCGTTGGTAGAATAACTTCTGATGGCAGCACTGCGTCTGCACCAAAGGTAAGAATGAATGGAGATGCCCCTCTAGCTTCTCTGACAGTAGTCTTGTATGACCATAGAACATTGTATAAATGTTCACACATGCTCTCTTATACGGCTCTACTCGCTTCTTCAGACTCATTGCAATGGTCTTGTTGGTTGCTTCGGCTTGTCCGTTGCTTTGGGGGTAAAGTGGAATTGATTTTCCCAGTTTGACACCATATGTGGCGAGAAGGTCTCAGATGTTATCGCCGACTAGCTCTTTTCCATTGTCTGTGCAAATTTCAGCTGGTACGCTAAACCTACAAAAAATGTTATCCCAGATGAACACGAATACTTCATTCCCCGTCTTTTTTCTCAAGGCTTTAGCCTCACACCACTTGGTGAAGTATTCAGTAGCTACTATAATGTATTTTCTTTGCCCAGATTCAGTGGTCAATGATCCTACAATGTCAATCCCCCATTTGGCAAAGGGCCAAGGGCTAAGAACTGAATGCAGAGATGTCGCTGGAGCTTTGATCCTTTTCCCGAATATCTGACATTTTCTGCATCGACGAACATATTCTTTAGCGTCGTTATTCTTCCAGGGCCAGTAGTATCCTTTCATTCTTACTTTTAAGGCGAGTGCACGTTGGCCACTGTGATTCTCACAGTCCCCTTCATGAATTTTCTTTAACAGCTTTTTGCCTTCTTCTCTCAATACACATCTCAGCAAGGGTCCTGAAAATGAGCTTCGATAAAGTATTCCTTCTCTGAGTTCATAGTTCGACGACCTACTAATTACTTGATGAGATAAGGTCTTATTTCCGGGAGTGGTGAGGTGATCCAGATAATATCTTATTGGTGTTCTCCAATCCGTTTCAGCTGACTCCTCTGTGTCCATCGCCAACACTTCTCTCTCTCTTGTCGCTCATCCGCTGAAGATTGCCTCACTCTTTCGATTGCTATTGAAGTGATCTCTGGATCTGTCATCATGGACGAAATAAAAGTTAAGGCATCGGCGTGCCTACTGTCCTTTCTGCAGATGTGTCTAAACTTGATACCCGAAATCTACTGGGCATACTCCCCAGCAAGTTTTAGATACTTTTGAAAGGAAGCATCATCTGCTTGGTATTATCCAGAAATTTGTCGAATCACCAAATGACAGTCGCTCGTCAATCTTATATCGTCGATGCCCATCTCGATAATAAGTCGCATAGCATGTATCACCGCCTTGTATTCTGCCTCATTATTGGTCGCCGGAAATTCCAGTCTTAGCGAATGTACTATTCTGGCTCCTTTCGTCGAAGTGAACACAATACCAATTCATTTTCCTTCTTTGTTTTCTGAACCATCCACATACACTTCCCAGCTTATGGGACTGCTTTTCAATAACTCTGGAACCTCATATTGTCTCGCTCATCCTGTATGAATGGTATGTCTTCTACTTCTTCCTATTCCTCAATTGGGAAATCCGCAAGAAAGTCGGCAATAACATGGGATCTCTGAGATGTCCGAATTTCGTATTTGACGCCGAATTGTTCAATTTGAGTATCCATTTGACAATGCGCCCAACCTTCTGGGAGCTATGCAAAGTAGACTCAATAGGAGTTTTTGTTAAGACAGTAATGGGATGAGCTGGAAGTAAGGGCGAAGACGCTGAGATGCAAACACAAGAGCTAGGATCAACTGCTCAATTTTAGTGTAGTTCTTTTCAGTTCCTTGCAAAGTTCTACTAATGTAATATATCGGCGTTTCTCCACCTTTAGTTCGCACAAGTACTGGACTGATAGCTCCTAAAGTAGAAGCAAGATAGACCCTGTCGTGCTCTGGTGGCTGAATGGCTGGTAGAGTAGCAAGATATCTTTTAATGCCTTGAAATGCAGCGTCATGATCCTCAGTCCAGTTCAACTTTTCTCCCTTTCTCAGGATATTGAAGAAAAGCTTGCATTTGTCGGAGAACCTTGAGATGAACCCATTGAGCGAAGCTAGAGTTCCATTAAGTCGTTGAACATCTTTCACTGTCACGGGAGAGGGCATGTCTCTAATAGCCTGGACTTTCTCTTGATCTGCTTCAACACCATTATTTGTGACCACATGCCCTAAGAACTTCCCCGAAGTGACGTCGAAAACACATTTTGCTGGGTTTATCTTCAACCTAGTGATTCACATATAATTGAATATTTCTTTAAGGTCCTGCACATGAGTCTGCTTCATTTTGTTGTTCACCAACATGTCGTCGACGTAAACCTCCATGGTTCTCCCAATCCATTTTTCAAACATCTTCTGGGCCATCTCTTGGTAAGCAGCGTCGGCATTTTTCAACCCAAAGGGCATTCTTGTGTACCAGAATAATCCTTTAGTTGAAAAGAAGGATGTATGTCGCTGATCTTCTTCCGCCAGGGGTATGTGATTATAACCCGAGTAACCATCCATGAATGATAATAATTCATGTCCTGACGTAGCATCCACAGTCTAGTCAATACTCGGCAAAGGAAAACTGTTCTTTGGACAAGCCCTGTTGAGTACGCTGAAGTCAATGCAGATTCGTACTCCCTTGTTTTTCTTCAATACTACCACCATATTCGTTATCCATTATGGATATTGTACTGGCCTGATGATGCCCGAAGCTCTCATTTTGTCTATCTCAGCTTCCACTTCCTCCTTATACGTTGGAGCCAATTTTCTTATTCGCTGTTTGAAAGGTTTAACCTTTGGATCAATGTCTATCCTGTGGCATGCTAATTCTGGGTCAATGCCCGACATCTCGTCCATTCTCCAAGCAAAAACATCAACATATTCTCTCAGCAATGCCTCTAGCTGTGCTAATTCTTCTTCACTTAGCAACGTACCAACTTTTACCATCTTGGTATCATCCACTTCGCCAGTGTTCACATCTTTGGTAGGCTTTACAACAGTAAAATGTAATTCAGGCTCTCCCATCGGCGAAGGTTCCTTTAATTGCTATAAAGGCGCTGCTACAGTATTCTCCGAACTTTCTCCTTTCTTCACAGAGTGGACATATTTTGATGGATCGGCGATAATCTCCTTGATCTCCTGCTCTTTGAGGACTTCCTTCCCTTGTCTGTTTTTGTCGTTCAACCTTGTTTTTTTGGTTTCACGCATCTGGACATCCACTTCATTACAAGCCTTTGCCTCAGCTGGGTCTCCAATATATTCGGTGACTCCTTTGGGTGTTAGAAATCTCAGACGCTGATGGTAAGTAGAGGGGACTCCTTTCAAACTATGCAACCAAAGTCTCCCCAAAATGTCAACGTCTACAACACAAAAGGTAGGGTCTAAGACCAATTCTTTACAGGTGACCAATTTCAATTTAACTTCCCCATTAGGTTTAGATGCAATCCCATTAAATCCATAAATATTATACTTCGACGGCACGAGCGGCTCTATAGGCGAATCCTTTGAGTCCATGGCCTGATAAGCTGAATTAAAAAGAATGTCCACTGAACTCCCTGGGTCAATAAGTACTCTGGGAACCTTGAATTTCCCCATTTGAATTGTCAGAACCAAAGGATCATTATGACTTCTTCCTTCAGCTGGCACATCTTCAGCAGAGAAACACACACGAGCTTTCATCCAATCCAATAACGGTGCTTGTTTGACGGCGACACTACAAATTTCCCTTCCTTCTCTATCACACTTATGTACTCTTGACAGAACATTGTTATGAAATCATTTCTAGTAATTCTTGAATGCATTATAGAGAAACAATCTAACTCCATAAGGTCTCGCTCAACTTTCACTTCGACCACGTTTGGTATTGGAACAACCTGGATTGGTTGTACCATAATTGGTGGTGGTGGTGGTGGCAACTCGAGAAACCATTGGAATTTTCCTTGGTGAATGAATTTGTGCACTCCTTGTTGTACTCCAGTACAATCTTTTGTAGAATGGTCGTGAAACTGATGGAATTGGCAGAACAGAGTGGTATTTGTCGGAGGAAATTGAGGATTTCCCTTGTTATAAGGGTATCGAATGGTGTTTCTGCAGTTGGAATTCTCAATCTGCCCCCAGGCATCACTGTAAGAGACACGAAGCTTTGGAAGGGTAGCATCTTGAAAGTTTTGTTGACCTCCTTTGCGCTCGCCGAACTTTTTATTGTCGTTATTATATCTTTTATCTCCATTTCCAGATCGCCGATTATCACGTCCACCTCTGCCATCATTTCTTTCTCTGTTATCTTGCCTATCTATGTTATCGTAGTTATCTCGCTTATTTGAATTCCATTGTTGGTCACTACTAGACTGATGTTGTGCTTGTTTCTACGAAGTTTCTGGAACTACAATCGCCGAAGATGGGATTTTTGCTAGTCGATGCTGCTCCGCTTTGAACCATTGTCTATTTATTTCTTCTTGCTCAGCAGGAGAATAACTGTTAATAGAATGAATTTGCTTCGCCTTCTCCTTATTCTGTCGGAGTTCTTCTTCTTGAATATCTTCAAAATTCATCCATTCATTCTGCTTAGCTCGTAGCGCCTTCATGTCTTTTGGAGTATCCCACAACAGAGCTTTGAACATTGGATCATTCGACTCCATGGAGCTAGTAAATGCTCGAATTTTGTCCTTGTCGGAGATTGCTGGACCAACTTCACTGCTGAGTTTTCTCCATCTTGTAAAATGACTCTTGCATGTCTCCGAATGTCTTTTCTTGCAAGCAAACAATTTTTCCACTCCTGGTCGACCACGATTATTCTGGATGTAGGTTAGCAAAAATATTGCTTCTTGCTCCTTGAAAGTACCGATTGAATCGGCTTCTAAACCATCAAACCAGACCAGTGTCTCTTCTTTGAGTGTGGCAGGGAATGTCTTACATATTATAGTATTCCAACTAGTCCATGCTTGCAAATATCGCTTGTAACTATTTAAGTGCTGAGCTGGATCTCCTGTTCCATCAAAGATTGACGCGAATGATGGCATAACAAATTTTCTAGATATATACCCACTGGAAAGTTTGTGGGTAAAAGGTGTCTTTTTCGCCTCTGATATCGCTTTTGCTAACTTAAGATCTTTCTGCGAATCTGACATGGCCGCCACTTGTTTTCTTAATCGGCGTAACTCTCTTTTTACAACATCATCCACTCCATCGTCGTGCTCCAAATCGAAGTTTTCATCAGCTTTCTTTGACTCTTCAGACTTCACACTCTTTGCCCCTTTCTTCGCCGATGTACTGGATATTTCTCCGTCCTTTCCTCTGTTTTTCCTAGAATGAATAGTAGGTTGAGATTGAGATGCCCGACTCCTGCCCTGGTTCAGTACAAGCCTTCTGTTTTCTTCCATTATCTCTATGTTACTCTTAAGAACCATTTACATATGTAGTTCATTTGCAGTTGCATTTGATTTTGATTCTTAGTACTTGCTTCTAGGAACTTCTGTAACATGGTTTCTGTGGCACTGGTAGAACCTGCATTCTCCCTCAGAATCTCTATGTGCTTATCTAGAGTCTCCCTGACTTTTGGAACTCCCCCAACAAAAAGAGTTTGATCGCCGACAATATTCTGAATCTCAGTAGTTTGCTTCGGAACTTCGCCGACAACATTCGTCTCACCACCTTTACCCTTGTTTTGCATCTGATTGTTGTTTTCTCTCATTGCCTCTGTTTCATCAAGGTCGGTCTCATCTTCCACATCTACCCTCTCCTGATTGTTTAGCTGCTGGACATGGGAGTGCTGAACTGGTTCTCCATTCACGAAAGAGTTGCCGATGCCTGGAGGCTGCATTGCACCGCCTTTTTTCCTTGTGTAATGCTGGCTGGGAGCTGTCAACTGCAAATCCTTCGCCGAAGACTTAGGAACAGTGATCGCCGATGGGTGGTTGCCCTTACTCTTAGAACCCATTTGCCGAATATATGCAAGACAAAACAAACGCACTCCCTGACAGTAGTAAACTGATCGTACTGTTAATAAATGCCCAAAACAAGTTAGTGAAGGTAGTTGGGAAACTTTTCAGAATATGACCTAACATGTGACAAAATGGCAGGCAGAGCTGTACTATGTGAAGAATGTGACCTAAGTTAGGTGAGCAGGGACTAAATTTTGAAAATATATCCAAAAATTATGGTGAACCCAAAAACAACCTAAATCTTGAACAACTAACGTTTTTTGGATCAAAACCCGTACGACGAGATTTTTTATGACAAAACCCTTAAAGCAATGCTATCATGTTATCATAAACCCAGAATTTGGATGTAAAACAACTGCATCTATCAACTTAGCATGACAACCTAGCTAAGTTTTAGTACCACCAGAAGCACATAGAACCAATCAAATGTCCAAAAGCATTTATGGAGACAAACTATGCATATAAATAACTATACAAAGTCTCATTATACCAAGCTCATTTGGCCGAAAGACAAGCCAGGAATGGTATCTGCAAAGATAAAATCTACCCGAAAAGGAAATGTTCTACAGAAATATATTACCATCCTATGCAAAATCTTACCAAACATAGCCTTTTTTTCACTGTGTGACTTAAAACATACCAAAAACAACATTACTTCATGGAGACAGAGAATAAGGGTGATTTTTTTTACCTCTAAACATGTTATCTAAGCAAAAATCAAGGTAAATCTTAACGAACAAAGGAGAAAAATTATGAAAAAAACAAGTTCAAAACCTCTTCTAGCGCCAAAATGTAACTGTCTACAATCCCATTACTAGATCTCACACAGTACACCCAAGTATAATACTCATAACAAACAGCATAACATGCAGAACATAATAACAACAAAGTAAAGAGAAGAGTTAGAGATTCCAGACACAAGGTTTACTTGGTTCGTCCTCCTTAATGAGGCTTACATCCAAGAGAATCCATTAGTATAAGTATGATTACATCGCTCACCTTAGCAATAATCACTCACTATTTGATTCTAAGATATTCCTCTCTTAGTGCTGGGCTAGACAGAGCAAGAAGATCAACTCCTCATTTCCTCTCCCTAAACCAGACTCAAATCACTCAACCCCTTCTTAATGAGGGTCTCTCTCCTTTTATAATCATTTTACATTAGGGATCACTGCTAATAAAGATAAAGACGTTTCTGACACTACTTTGTATCTGCTCACTGACACGTCATGTTGGCGACCTATACTATCGCTTCACCTTATTCGACGAGTAACCCTATATGTGGATAAGGATTGATGACGCGTCTTCCACTGAGTCAACTCTGACAATAGATCCGTTCTGACGTGTCTTAAATGCTCAACCACTTATCACCTTTCAGATTGTGACGTATTCTTCATTCGCCCTTGCAACTTCGTTGATTCATATTTCATTCGATGTCATCGACTTCGCCTTCCCATATCATACTTCTGCATGCCCTTACTTATGTCGCCGAACTTCACCACAGATGACCTTGTGCTTCTCTGATGCAGCCTTCTTATATAACTTCTCCTCTAGGATGCTTTCATGAGGTTAAGGTATTTTTTACACTCAAAATCTCTTTTACTTCTAGTCCATTGAGTAGCAGCCAGCAACGCTAGACTCTCTGCTTTTTCAGCACTATGAGCTACTCCTTTGACGGTTTTGCAACCTTTGTATGAACTTGCGGAATCAACCATTATTAAACCAATACCAATATTGTTAAAACCTTCAAAAGACGCATCACAGTAATTCCTAGTGTAGTTACTAGGTTCTGGTTGAACATTACTATCAGGAATGTGCAAAGTCATTTCAGGGATGGCCCTTGGGTTTGATTCATTTGATGACAGGTTAGGTAATTCATTAGTTAATTTTAGTGCACTACTAGCTGTGCTCTGTGAGGTTATGTTTTTCCCTTGAAAAACTCTCATGCACTTATCCCTCCAAATTGTCCAAGCTGTAATAAAGACATAACAAATGATGTTAGTTTCATGAGTACTTTTCAACCATTTTTGAACCCAATCTTTGATAGCAATGTTTGTGTCAGCGTCACTTAGTACTACCAGTTGACCATTAGGGACAAGGGACCAAACAACCTTAGCATATGAACAATGTAACAACATATGTTCAGTGGATTCAAGGTAATTTCCATCACACATTACACAACTGGAATCATGATTTGAGTTAAATCTATTTAATCTGACCTTAGAAGAGACTATAGTCTCATAACATTTCCACATGAACAATTGCACTTTAGGGAGGACAGGAGTGCCCCAAATGGCTTGATACATGTATGTGTAAATGTTTCCTACTAAACTAGCATTTTGTTGAGAGTTAATTACATGGTAAGCTGATCCACAGTGAAACAACTTGATTTAGTAGGAGGCCAAACCAACTTATCTTCACCAGTCAAAGGAATTCTCATATTAATGGTGTTCTGCACATTTCATGAGTAAAGAAAGCACTTAACAACTCAATATTCCATAACTTGGTGTTCTGGTCTATAAAGTAAGACATAGAGTAATTTGGATTAGGATATGACATCCATTTCGGGGTTGCCACATTATGAATCGAGTTATCATCAATAGCATGGATATTTCTACCATTCCTGATGTCAAAGAAAGCATGTTTTTTAAGGACATTAAGACCAGAGCAAATATATTTCCAAACCCAAAATTGCCCTTGGATTCAGGGTGGCGTATAGGGTGACAATATCTAAAGTACTACATCTTATAATGCAAACCCACAACTCATTAGGAGAGTGGAATAATTTCCATGCAGTCTTAGCTAAGAGAGCATGATTGAACTGCCTAAGGTTCCTAAAACCAAACCCTCCTTGGTTTTTATGATTACATATTCTATCCCAAGATCTAAGGTACATGCCTCCTGGGTTATTTTTGCCCCGCCAAAAGTCTCTAGAACTTCATCAGGACTTAAGAAGGTGTTCATGTGATATATGAGACTGGTTTTAAGGACATTTTGCACCATAACAGACCCACCAGACTGTATAAGTTGGTTGTCTTCCATTTAGCTATTCTTTTGTCAAAGTGTTCAGCCAAATGGATGAAGGCATCCTTTTTTGACCTGCCAATGAACAATGGAATGCGTAAATATCTTTCATTCAGTTCCACCTTCTTAACCTTAAGAAATCTAATAAGTGAGACACAACTATCAGGGTGTACTTTCTTACTAAAAAAACATCTAGACTTTCTTATTTATGAGGTTTATATATGTGGCAAAAAAAAAATCGTCTCCAATAGTGTAAGTTTTCAATATATTTTATTTTTAAACAATAATTAAGATAAGAAAATTGGCTAAATTGATGAGATAGAGGTCTAACAGAAAGTCTATATACGACTTCTCTAAGACCTTTTGTTTGCTATGTTAGTTGTGGGGGCATAAAACCATCGAGAAACGTGTCAGGATCTCAGAGCAGAAGCAAGATGACAGGTGTAGGACCGCGAAGCAGGGAATAGAATCCGAGAGGATCTCGTACAACAGTGAGTTGTCTTAATCGAATATCTGGAAAGATGTGCACATAGTGGAAGACAGCCTGGAGGAAATCGAAAGAAATGAACTCGATATCAGAAAACTCGTAATCCTCGATTGACGTTCACGAATGAAGGGCATCGAAGTAATAACAACCTCAAGGACATCTCGAAGACCACCGACTTACTCGACAACCTCTGACATCCACGATTGTGTATTTTGTCTTATTAGCTGTAATCCATCTGTAACTCGATCTATAAAAGGCGAGCTCGAGCTCATTTGTAAGGGTTGGATTTATTTGATAAGTCTTGAGACATTTGAGAGAGACTAGGTTAGTATTGAATCTCCTTAGGTCTTTGAGCACATCACATTAATGAACACTTGGATCTTTAGTTTGTCAATTATTACTAGCTTTAATCTTCATCGAAATGGTTCTTAGTCTGTCTCGATATCTTGTTCTTCATTAGATTTACTCTCTAAGTGCTTTGATAAACGTATTCTCCTGATGGTTGTTGGGTATAATATCTCTAAGCAGATTTTATACCGACACATCAGTGCACCTAATTCTTAGATTCCTACTACTGAAGATGGGTTTTTGTTAAATGGGGGTCTAAAATCCTACATGGCATTTGAAAGATAAATTCAGAGTCCTGCTGTAGGAGATGTGTGAAGATCTTTCTTTAATTGTATCTAAAATTAAAATTTATTAATTGCAAGAAAAAGTAATGCATAGGAAAAAAAATTGGCCAATTAAATTATACATGTGGACAATTTAAACAGTTTAAAAACTATTCAGGTGGAGTGAATTTTAAGCATCAAAGCTCACGGAGAATGTTTTGTTTTTTACACGATCATATAAGATGTCTTCCGATACATTATACAAGGAAATCACATGACATTTTCGTTTGATATACTCTCTCACCTGAAGTTGACTCATGCAATGATTGATCGAAGATATACATTATTCATCATGGGAAAAGGATTGACGACTTGAGGTATGTATTAGGGGTGAGCGTAGACTGGATTTGACATTATTAGTCAGCCTCATCCGCACCGCATCCAATAGATGGAGAATTTTTAACTTCAGATCCGCATCCGATCTATCATCCAATGGATTTGCATCCAATAGGTTGCGCAGGGCCGGCCCTGCCATTATGCAGGGAAAGCGGTGCTTGAGGCCACACAAGGAATGGGGCCACAAAATTAAAACTTTTCTTGCGTATGCTTCATGCAGAAACACTCAAATGAGGGACTTAATATAAAATTTTGGCAAACATGGGGCAAACATAATAAAAAGAAGATTTTATGAGGGGCGGAAATTTAAAAAAGATTTTACAAGGGACCAAATGGGTGAAAGTGTTTGGTTATTTAACATCTTTTCTATTAACAGGGGGCCACAATTTTTTTTTGGCTTTAGGCCACTTGAAATGCAGGACCGGCACTGAGGTTGCGGATACACGGATTGGATGTGGATGACCAGGAGGATTATTTTTTCAATTATTAGAGAAAAAAATAAACGAAAATGACTTGGATTTTAATAAAACCTACACAACGACGTATGCATATAATGTGTCATGGACAACACCTCCAAGACAACAAGTTCTTATAACAAGCACCAACTTTGTCGTCGACACCTTAGAACACTGAACACATTGATCATTTTTACAAAGAGAAATATTATTACTTTATATGATTAATGTCCCTCGTTTAGTTCTAATTTTTAGCCCTTCAAATTTGGTCAAATTAAATATACTTAGAATTCTAAGTACTAAATTAACAACATGTATTCTTAAAATTATAGTATATCCTTAACCTAGCGGGTGTGTTTGTCCGAAGGATTTTTAAGACTCCATCTGTTCGCAATCCAAAATTCATTGGATGCCAGCTGGGTTGCACGGACACGCCTAATTTAGTACCGTTTCCGCGTCAGACTCGTGTCGACTCTTGGACGCGCGAGTCACCGCGTCAGACACATCAGTGACGTCGCATGGATATGTCACATATGATTTATTCGAATGTTTGTTAATAATATTATACCCATATGTATGCTCATTCATTTAATGTATTTAGATTTATCGACAATTTAGCAGCGTTATTGAGATGTCATGTTCATAATATCTATATTTTAGTATGAAATATCATTGATTTCATAACGTGTCCGCGTCCTGTTGATTTTGACAACTTGCCGCGTCCGCATCCGTATCGTGTCCGTGTCTTCACGTCCGTGTCAGTGCAACCCAGGATGCCAGAAGTTAAATCTGCATCTAATTTCAATAGTGAGCGGATTGGACACCCCAACCGCAAAAAGTGAGGCGGGCAAGATTAGATCGGTTCGGGTCAAATGCTAACCCCTAGGCCATGTATGCCTTCAGTGCTTTGGGCCACAAATTCCAAAGGTCGCAGAAGCCCAACAAGGACGTTACAAAAATCTTTCTCATTTCCATTCTCTTTTCAATTCCCGCGAACCTCACTTGCTCTCTACTGTGCTTTCTTCTGTTAGTCAAGGTAAACCCTAAATTGTTCCGTTTCATTTATATAAAACTTACTCACACTTTGTTTTTTTTTTGTTTTTTTCTTGCTTAACCCCTTAGAAATCACAATGTGGCGATTCACTGAAATGAATTTATAGAAATTTTGGGGTTTTTCTTGTTTTGCAATATAATTAGGTTATTTTTTTTTTTTTTTTTTTTTTTTTGGGTAGTATTACTTTTCTCTGTTTGTTACAAACCTAGATATGACTTAGTTTAATTAAGTTAACCTTAAAGAGCTGAACACAATAAGCTAATTTATTGTACTAATTTTAGGTAATTTTTATTCCAGGGTTACAATGAAGGAAACAAGAGATTCAAGGGACAGAATAAGTGAGTTACCAGATGGCTTGATTCATCAGATCCTTTCTCTCATTGACATGCCACAAGTAGTCAAGACTTGCATTTTGTCTAAAAGATGGAGGTATATGTGGACTTCTGTAAGTACTCTTAGCATAGATTTCGATTCCCCAGAGTTCCAGAAGTACCCAAGTAAAGAAAGGATACCTCGTTTTATAGATTTCGTGGACAAGGTACTCAATCTGGGTGATGTTGATGCTGATGTTAACAAGTTTTGTCTACAGTTATCTCTTTCTCAAGTGGATGATGAAAGTTTGGAATCTCCAAAATATTTTGATATATTAACAAGGCGTCTAAATCCGTGGATTTCTTCTGTTGTTAGACGCAATATCAAAAATCTGTCTATTACTATTTACATTAGTGCAGAGTTGACCTTTGATTTTCCTGAATGTCTATTCAATAGTAAAACATTGAAGACACTGACCTTGGAAATGGGTTGTCATGGTTACTCATTGATTGTTGTCCCTGCATCATTTTGCTTACCTCAACTCAAATCTCTGTATTTAGAGGGACTTGCATTTGAAAATCCAGGATCAGCTACGAGGCTCATCTCTAGTTGTCCAGTTCTTAAGTACCTAAACATAGGTGAGACTAATATAGAGATGGATGATCATCTGGATTTCACAATTGACTCTTTTACACTGGAGGACCTTGTGGTAAGGAATGGTGGCTGGCAGGATTGTCTAATGGCTAAGACCATCAAGTTAAATGCTCCAAATCTCACATCCTTTTTTGTCTCGGAATGTATGACGCAAGAATACTCTCTAGGAAACCTCTCTTCTTTGGTGGATGCTGATATTGCAATTAAACTGAAAGCGGTAGACGACAACAAGGAATACCTAGAATTGTACTTGGAACTTTCTGAAGAGGATAAAGAGAAGTATGGTAAGCATTTACTGAATTTTTTAGGTGCACTTCGAAACGTGGAGGAACTAACACTTTATGAGGGTATACTTGAGGTATGGCTACTTCTTTATCTTTCATCATAATGGGCTACATTATTTGGTTAATTTGTCTCGTTTCAACCAACAAAATCAACCGTGCTGGATATACTATCCAGAGAATAGTTGTATGTTAATGTATTTAATTTTAATCAAATATTAGCTAGCTCACTTTGGTTCTCTTGCGTGTAATATACCCTAATTGCTTTAAGACCCAACTGGAGCTGATAACCAACTTCTAGGGGGGCGTAGTTCTAAAACCCATGTGCCCATGTGTTGCTTGACACCAATTTGGCTAGACATGATAGTATAAACTTTTCTTGTGAACTATTTTTAATTAGTTGGGACCCTGCAAATTTAAAAGCTGCACTTTTGGTAATTTGAGATCCCTCTGTGAACAAGTATAAAGATCGTAAATTCTACCAGTAATAGTTGGTTTCCTATCTTTTAACTTAGTCGGTTCGATGCCAAATTAACTAAATGGACGCTTGTTGTTTGTCAAGGTTGCCGCTGGATTCTTGATTTGGGCACTCAACTCCCCCAGTTCTGCAATTTACAGTGTTTAACACTGTATTTCTGGTTGACAAGAAGCTGCTTGCGTTCGATAGTATACTTACTTGCAATCTCTCCAAATATAGAATCTCTTCGTCTCTGTATAGTAAGCACCCTAAACTTGGTATGCAATCTATTATGCTATTGTCTTTAAAGCATTTATTTACATTTTTCATTTTTGTTCAGAGTTCCATCACAGACGAAGATGATGATAGAAATGTTGGAGGTAACCATCGTTCAAGTTTATTGGTGAAAGTAGGAGATGATTGGAAAGCAGGATTGCAACTGCCATGCACGTTGCTCCACCTCAAGCATGCTAGCATTGCTGGTATTGAAGGACAGGATAACGAGCTTGAGTTTCTGGAATTTTTGTTGAAGAATGCCGTGGTTTTGGAAGAATTGAGCCTTGATTCTTATATTGAAGATGTCTCGCCTGATAGAAAGAGACAAATGAACAGATATTGTGAGAAGTTGAGTGCACTCCCAAGAACTTCTTCAAGTTTGAAAATCAAGTATGAGAATATAGATCTAAGCAAGGAAGGTCAGAAATTCCTGACATGGGCGATAACTTAGCTGCCTTGTCAATCATCAACATATGGTGGTTGAGCAACAATATAAGGATCTGGTAAGCGTAATCCATTCTCTTGAAGGAAAAAAGGAGAATATGGTTACAGAATGTGTCTTATTCAAAGGAAATGCAACTATTCCAAGGCTTCAACAATTTAACATCAATCACCAGAAACAAGATGGAAGCTAAGTAGCAACAAACTAGTAAAGCTGACATTAATGGTGATCATCCATTTGTCATGAATTTCGTTTCCAAAAACATTTGTAATTTGGTCTGTAAGGACAGACAGTATGTCCATTTTAATGCAGCTCTAACTCACCATGACCGTTAACCTTCGATATGTCATTAGTAAAACTAATAGTGTACGTCATGTTAGCAAGAAATGACCCTTAACCTCGGGTTTGGAGATTTCTTTAGAATGTAGAAAAATGCACATTCCAGAAGCGTTGATACTTGATTTCCGTTATAGCCAAGGCCGGAGCCTCAGTTTCCACCGACTAACTTTTGGGCCTACTTGAATCGCTATATAGCCCGCTCTGCGGTTCTCTCTCTCACACTTGGTTAAACCAAGACTTTTCGCAAAGCCTAGTCTCACACTTGGTTGCTCAGAAGGATTCCATCAGATATCTCCGACCCTCTCTTTCTCTCTGATAATTTGTTCCCATCGATTGTTTCCGGTAATTTTCTTTTCGCTTCTCATCACCCTTATTTGATGTTATTGTGAATAGTTTAGGGGTTGAATTCAGTAAAACGAAAGCAATTAGCAATTGAGTTTTTTGTTTTGCAGGAAATGGCAAATAGACTTGGTGGTTTCGCTAAGATGTTGTCTACTGCTAAAAATTCCACCAGAAAAGAGGGTTTTCGCAGGATGCTTTGTTCTGCTGCTGATTTACTCTCTTTATTTTTCTTTTACTCTTTTTATTTGTTTATTTCTTTCTGATCTTGTTTCGGATTTGGATTGCTTATGGTTTTTTCTCTTCAGGATGAGATGAAGAAGGTCTTTGTTGACAAGGCTAATATTAAACTTCTTAAGTCACTATGTATTGGTTCCACAATTGGCCTGTCTATTGGTGGGGTTTACAGCTACTTAGTATTGGGGTATTACCCTTTTAAGAAGGTATTTATTACTCCAGCTTCTCATATCATGTCATATTCCTCTCTGTATTGTTTATGTCTTACATCTTATCCCATAGAATCTCGCTGAAGCATACTATTTTACTACACAAGTGAGGATCATGTATTTAGGTGGAAACACAACAACAGTTGGTAATGGGATCCTCACATGGAAGTCACTACTGAAAATTAGCTTGCAAGGAAGTCACTGCTCATAGTTATTCCATCCCATCCTAGGCTGAATGACTTCGTCTTTTTTCTCTTTCAATAGTAGAAAAACTATGTATAATTCTCTGGAAAATACTGGATGTTGTCCTTGTTATGATTGTGCTTTTAAAAAGTGTTTTTTGAGGTTAGGTGGTCTCTCCTCCGGTGTATTGAGGTGCCAATCAAAAGAAATAGATAGATGTTAACCTTGTTTGTTAGGGGTAATGCTTCCTCAACTTGGGCTAAAGATTTAGAATGTCTTTCTTCCAGACATAGATCTCTGTGGTAACGAGTTTTCTAAATTTTCCAAAAAAATTACGCCTTTTTCCCTTAAAATGGTGCTCCCAGGAGTTGTCTATTTGCAATCTCTTGGGGCAAATGGCGCCAGCCTAAAAATTACTGAGAGGCGCGATGATTTTTCAGAACCATGGTTGGTGCAGCTCTGCTTAAAGCCACGGTGCTATT
>JAJJMA010038529.1:0-12130 GCA_023529015.1 Papaver nudicaule
AACGAGGCATTGGATTCTTTGAGAATGGAGAGAGAAGCTTTGAATACAAGGCACAGACATCTAACAGCAGGGTTGGAGCGGAGAGATAAAGAAATAGTTGCTTTAAACAGCGAGATTGCGAGGATTTCGGCCAAGGTGGAAGCAGGCACTGAGATTTGGGAGCAGAATAAAAGGTTAACATGTGAAGCCACAAAGCTGAGAGAGGAAAAGTCCCATTTGGAAGATCAAGTTTCAGTCTTGAAAAGCAGCTGCGAAAAAATCTCTGGTCTTGCGCACAACCTGCAACATGATGTTGATTCATTAAGACTACTTAATTGCACATTGGAGGATAAACTGGAAGAGACCAAAGCCTACTGTGCTAACCGTCTGAGAGAGGAGATGTCTTCGTCGAACGATCTAAGATCCAACTTGGAGAATCGAATTACTGCATTGGACAAAGAGTTGGAATCAAAAGAAGGTAATCTGATTGTCCTCCTGAAACAAGTTGATGTTAACACTAAAGCATCAGAAGAAGAGGACAGCTTGAGCGAGTTTACAACACAAGTAAAGAAGTTGGGATTTGTCATAAGCTGTTTGGGTACCCTGAAAGAGAAACTAAACGAGCAGCTGAACATTGAAGCTCGCCAGACTCTACAGTCATTGGTTGAAAAATCCAGAGCAGAAGAACAGATCGCTAATCTCAATAATTTGATAGCTGAAAAGAAAGTGAATGAAGAGAACCTTTGTGATCAGTTAAGAAAACTTGAGGATGGCAACAATGAAGCCAGTACACTTGTGGTAAATTTAAAGATGCAGGTGAGCAGCTTGCAACTTGAGGTAGGCTCATTGAGTGCAGAGAAAAGTAAATTGGAAGAGCAGTTAGTAACTCAAGAGATCAATATGAAAGAGTCATGGGTGGGAAACTCTAACCTGCTAAAAATGAAATCCAGCACGGAAGAACAGATTCCAAATTTGAAAGATTTGTTAGAGAAAATGAAAGTGAAAGAAAAAGTTGTTAGATTGAAAATGGGAATGAAAGATGAAGATCCTAAAATTGGTGCACTGGTTGAGCGGATGAAAGGGTTAAAGATACAGTAGCTGAGATAAGGAGAACTCGGGTCATTGGTCCTAGCTCACCAGCTATGTGGGCTTTTGTAGTCATGGCCGTCAACATTGGTACTTCTTCGTCATTTTCCTGAAGCTGCCTCATGAAATATTTCATACTTGGTAAGTGTAGCAAGTTATCCTGTGAAATTTTACTTTAGCTGGCATGCGCACTTTTTAAATTTTGAAGTTAGCAAATATTTCACAACTGCTTCAGTTCATTTATGCTATCTTGGTATTTTTAACTGTTAAGGCATCTATACTATCAGTTTATGAAAATCTTAGTTGCATACCCTTACTTTTTCTCCCTTATTTTCTTCGATATTACCAAAAATCCAACTCTTTTTTTTTTTGCACCCATTCTCATGAAATGCTAGATTCCCCCCTGGATTACAGTACTATATAGGTAGGTGTGGGAACTTAGGTGAAAGCTTTATGGTATTAGGATACTCTTCTTCTCACCCACGATTCTCTAGAACATGCACTGAGGGCCTGTTGACACGGTTATCTAACATTTGAATGGCATAGAAGTTCAACGATTTAATATGCTTGATTTTGATAACAAGGCACCTTTCCCGAGCATTATTCACTAATGAGTCAGTGACTTACTATATATATATATCTGTGTGTCAATCGAATAATTGCATTTGAGTCAGACCGTACAATCACATTAAACACCCCAAGCATCTAAATCCATTAGGTATTCGTCCAGATGTTAATCTTGTCTTCCTCATAGAGTCAGTCATTCTGCAAATTCGATTGTTGTTGCAAACGCTCGACCAATTAAGCTGAATCTCTCATCTAGATTATGAATTCTCATAAACAGCTTTATGTCGTACGAGATAGTCCCATGAACTATGGGACTTCGTAACAGCAACAACTTTGGCGAACCTTCCCCAGTTGAACAAGAATTAATCGATAGTCAGACCCTTGAAATTTACTTGGAAGAACTTCATAGGCAGATATTCTTAGATTTTGATGTTTAACTGCTGTAATAAGATCCTCACTCGTCTTCCTCCTGCCACCATGAACTCTGCCGTAATAAGATCCCATACAAACAGCATAAGGCCAAATGATTAGGCTTAACATGATTAGGCATCACCCATTTGACTTTTATAGAGGATATGAAATAGTTCCCCAAAATCACCATGAGATTTATAGAACTATCTAAATGTTAACAGCTACTTTACTAGGATTTATCTAGCATTGAAAATGGTAAACTTTTGTATCCCAAGCGACCACCAAATCATCGAAGAACCTTTTATTACGCTCCAACCAGATCGCCCACCAAATCGCATAAGGTAAATGGTTCCATATTAAACTGTGTATTTCATTAGGTAAGTAGTTTCTCCAGGAGTTGATACAACCTGTTGGCGACTGACACATGGTTTGGCTAATCCCACAACATTTTAGAAAGTAAGAGTACCAAACCTCGTAACTGAGTCACAATGAATGGCTTCTACAAAGATGACACCTGGACTCCCCTTCTTGCCCAGTTGTTTTTGAGCTGGAATGGTACCCCATATAGTCGATCGGGTAAAGAAGTAAAGAACGAGACCCTGGGAGGTGCTGTCTTGGTCCAAATTCTATCTGCGCCTCTAAATTTGGTTGCATCTGTTTCTCGCATTTGGATTTCATAACAAGATTTAGTTGTGAAATCACCTGAAACTGTATGCATCAATCTTGTCGAATCGCCCTCGTCTTGATGCAATTCTAGATCGCCAACATCTGTTACAAGCCCAAGTCCCACGATGGTGTTGCATTTGTCCATAAGATGACTTGATTCACTGTCTCCTCTTTCGAAATACTCAGTCTCCAGAAGAATGGGTACTTGATGTTAAGCAATACTGCCGAACACTAACATTCCTTCCAGAAACTTGTACTCAACAAATTGGAGAGAGAGAAGGAGAGCGGGGTTTTTTGTATTCAACAAATTTCGATCACGTGACATATCTGGTAGATTTAAGGTCGCACTGGCAGATTAATGGACATGATTCAAACTTTATGGTCACTAGGTGTGTTTTGTGATAATCACAAATTTTGAGTTTTGGGGTAGTTCTTCTTGGGTCACACTCACAATGTAGTTAGAGTAGCCGTGGAAAAAAAAAAACAATGTAGTTAGGGTACTATACATTTTTGTGTTGTGCCACACAGGGCGGTCCTGTTATTTTTGTGGCCCCAGGCAACATTGGAAATTGTGGCCCTTTGTATCCTTGTTAAATTTGGGTCCGTAGACGATAATTTGGGCCCATATAAAAATAATTTCGGTGATACTATCGAGTAAAATTGGAAAACCTCTCATAAAAATAAGATTGAAGTGTAAACAAGATTAATTAGTCTTAATTTTCATATGTAAAAGCAAGATTAAAAAATATCAAACATGAGAATCACCCAAGTTTTTTTATCAAATCTTGAATCTGAACAACGCACAATCGGTCTATATATATATTATATACACATAAGACGATTATGTTTGGGTTCTCGAACAATTGGTTTATATTGGTACCCGAATAATCCGACTGTTGTTAATCTACCCAGAAATTTAAACAAATAAATCGGTGTACACATTCACATTTATTGGCCGATAGTTTTTCAAGATAAAATTCTTGAAAAATAATCGGTGTAAATTAATGAACATAAAGGCCGATTATGTGTACACAGAAGATTCATATACTTTTGCATTCTTAATCGGTGTATCTGAAAACCATCGTCTAACGATTTAAAAAAAATGAATTTTTCATGTAGTCAATAATCGATTTTGGAAACCAATATTATAGAACGATTGTCAGGCAATCGTTCGATGTGTACACCAAGGTAAACCGATTCTGCCATAAAAACTGACATAAATCTAAGTACACAAACCACATTCATTCACATAAACTAGCAACCAAAGTTAACATCCTACACAAACATACCAAAGAAGTTTAAGTCGACACAAGCAAAGTTAAACAACATAACGAACGAGTTTTAAGTTAACATAACCAAAGTTAAACAAGTGTTTTCCAACTATTCAGAGTTCAACCAAAACCACGATCCCTTCCACCACCGCGACCTCCACGACCACTACTACTACCACCTCAAAAAAATTTAGCTGGTGGTGCTTCTTGTGCAACATCACCACCGCGACCACCACAACCTCTTCCACCACCACCACAACAACCTCGTTTAAGTCGTGGTTCTTGTGAAGCCTCATGAGCACTGCTTGGTGTGGCTTCATCCCCCCTTGTCTTGCACTTTGGCCTCTCCGGTGGTGCTTCAGATTGGCCAAACAAATCTCCTCGTCTAGTAATTTCCAGGTTCAACAATTGGTCAAGAAACTTGTGACAAATCCTCTCAGTCCTCTTATCCGTAAATCCTTTCACAATCTCTGACTGGAGATCGTTGATCATTTTGCTGACTCGAGGTCTTTTCAATCATGCGCAACATACACTAAGTACATATATATAATGATTAAAGTTAATAGAACACAAGTGAATACTTACATATCCATCGACGGCTTGTTATGGGTCTTGAAGCAACATTCTTTTCTCAGGGCCTATGACACGACGATGGGAAATCCTCTTGAACCACTCCATATAATCAGGGTCGACCCAATCATTCGGAAACATAGGAGCTGGATGATCAAGCAAACGCTCACCTCATTCGTCTCAATCAACGGATGTATAAGGAGGTTGGTGCACAACTTCAATTTCGTACTAATATGAGATATTTTTTTCGAGATCTAATGCACCCAATCTGAACACTATCTCAATTGGTCCATTATGTACACCACCACATTGACGAGGCACTCTCGTCGGATTGTAGAAAACATATCCGATGGGGTGAAACAATGGACCAAAATACCTTGTATGTGGCTACGAACACTCTTTCCTTCTTCTCTCTTTTTAATGTAAGGATCGAAGACAACATCATTGAAAGTCAAGTTGTCCAACCGAGTCCTAATATCAATCAAAGCTTGTTCTTGTCCCGAGAGCTTCCCGTTGTACATGTATTTGCTTCCTAGATAGTGAGGACCTTCACCCTTTTCCCAATCAGGGTTCTGCTGGGGCCCTTTTGGCAAACTTTGGAAGTGTAAATATATGAACGCTTACAAGTGAAGCATGGGAGTATAAGATACTAAGTAAACTACCACAAATAGGATGACGACAACTGAATGTACATGGATTACCTGAAGTAGAGACATATTCCCTCCGATTTGATCCTTCTCCGCCCTGGAAGCTTTTCTCATCTCATTCAACAAGAATGCAAGACAAGCAGTGCCCCATGAGATCTCATTAAACCTATCCAAGTCAGCCAAAAACTGCACACATGTGGCATTCACCCGAGAACCAGATGTGTCGGGGAATATGACACTTCCCAAGATGTAGAGATCGTACGCAGTGGCTGTTGCAGTGACCCGCTTGCCGTCCAACTTAACCTCCTCATGAAGCTACAATGTCCCCTTGAATTGGTCCCTCAGAGATTTCAGAAGGAATATCTTATGCCATTGGTTTCCAGATATCATCTTTTTATCAGTCTTCGCCTTGTCCCAACCCCATTTGGCTTCGATAAAATTATAGATAAGCTTTCAGTCAAGATCCTTGGAGAAGGCGGAGACCTCGGAGACGCCTTCCATGTCCTTGGTAAAGCCGATGCTCCTAACTGATTTGCCTTCAATGCTTAGACCTGTAATCTCATAAGCATCATGTGATGGTCTTCTCACCAAAAATGAAGTGCATATAATCGGTCTCTGCATAATACCTCTCACGAAGGCAGAAACAAGTGGTTTCTCATATCCAATTTAGGAGGAATGACAATGGCATGATACAACCGACTTCTTGACGATATATACCACTTGAGGGGCTTCACCGCTAGCTAACCACTTCTTCAATGCTTCTGGATCCTCAGAGCGTGCACCTACCCTTTCCAAGGTCCATTTAAACATCTTTCTCGCCTCCGATTGGTGTTTGAGAAGGCGTATTGCATCCTCGTGGTCCTACAAAACATATCAATGTTTTGTAACATGAAATGGAGTTGTTGTAGAAGAATAAATAAAGAAAAAAAAACAAATGAGATACTTACAATGGTTCTGTATACGATATTGACCCAACTACCCACATAGCCCCATAAGACATGCCCTCCATCTTTAGGATTACTGAGCTCCTCGTCGGGCAACATCTGCTCTTTGGTTGGCATGTAACTCCTCATTTGTTTCTTAGCCTTCTTTTCTTGAGCCCCCTGTTTTCCACCCTCTTATTGTATTGGTTCTTGGAGCGGTATAATTTGAAACGATTGTATTGGTTGTTGAGGTGGTTGATTCTCGGAATCTTCCCCCGCCGCTACGACAACCAATTCTTCACCCGCTGGTTGTTGAACATCAGCTGCATCAGCTGGCCCTTTGTCTTGTGTTTCTTCAACTGCAGGTATTGTCGTTTCAAAGATGGGTTCATCGACATTAAGCTGTCTAGCAGCTTTACGACTGGCCGCACTCAAAGGTGGACCACCCTCTTGACGGGAACCCAAACTAACCGGTTTGGCGGCAGAATCTACAACAGGATCTTGTCTCTCTTCTTCTTTACAACCTCCTTAACCTTAGGCTGGGGTGTGTTGGTCTTCATATTCTCCCTATAACACAAAACAAGAAACAAATTAACAGTTACGCACAAAATATCGGCTCAAAATCACATGAAATAAAACCGATTTTCAACATAAGAAAAAAACGGTTGACCTTGGTGGAAAAATAAACCGATTATATTTTCGTATTTACAACAATCGGCTTTATTCAGTGTTTATAACCAACGATTAAGGGGTTACAGGAAAATCAAGATTTGTCTACTAAATTAATCGGCACAAAAAAATTAAAACATAAAATTGTAAAAGGAAGAAATAAACGGTGAACATGTTTATGAACATTAACCGATTAAATTCTGGCTCAAATTAGTCGCTTTATTTACATGGATACAATCAATGATTAAAGCTAAGAAACTTTGGGAATTTTTAGAGTGAATACTTAACGTAATCGGCTTAAATAAGACAACATATATAACGATGAACAACTGTTCTCGGCCTACTAAACATAAAATATGAAACGATTATGATGAGACGAGTTCAGAATTCTTTATTCATATGAAATTGTAACGATTGTGCCCTAGAATTCGAAAAGGAAAATTTCTAAATTTTAAAGGGAAAAAATCGGATAATAATCGGTTTAAAATAATAAATACATACAATGATTGTTGTTTCATTGCAGTTACAGAAGATGAACACGATGAATAATCGGTTTATAACTACACTAACATAGAATGATTATGGGAAACAGTTGCAAACTGTCAGGTTAAATGCCTCATTCTCATCACAAGTGGTTGTTTCTCCTTTTTTTTAAGAGCTTTTAATTCTTCTTTACTCGCTCACTTCGTAATCGGCGTCGATGACGAAGTTCGTAAACTTTATCTACGTCGATTCCCGATTTTTTGAAGTTTCTAGGATTCGGTCCTTTGTTAATCTCTCTATCCATCGCGTTTTATAGAAATTAATCGCAAATTTTTTTCCCAGAAATCGTCGATTAATCGAATCCATGTTAAAACTAATTTTTGTGCAAACTGGTGGAACCATAGCTTCTAAAGGGCACGATATGAGATATTCTTAATCAAGCTTTCTCACGGTTCTGCATTCTTATCTAAAGATAAAATTTCATCAGAATCGGATATCATGCCGGCCGTAATTCCGAGAAAATTATCCTTTAGAAACGAATCATTTAACCGAGTCTATGATTATTTTTGTTGCTCTTGTAAATGCTTCTGTTGAGAAACATCTAGCCTGGAGTCCTTCATATTTGTGAGGATATTAAAGTTCGTACAAAAAAGAGTATCAGGTTTTTGGAGTCACACTCACACTCACATTATCATAGAGGTACAACAAAGACTCTAAGTTAGTTTGATTACATCCTCGATCATTATTCAGTAGATTTTAGCCACCTTTTTACCTTTTCTTGAACACTATCGTCCATAAAAATATTTTAGATTTCTTTGTTATGAAACTTTTCTTTTGGTGTTATGCTATATAAAGACTTCTTCTACTTGTAAAACAATCAACTCTTAGAAATCACATTTCAAGACAACGGGATGAGAGACTGAAGGCAAGACAGGAGCATTGCAAGCTAATACTTCTTAAGGCTGAGAAATGGAGGAGTAGAGCAAGAGCAGATCACATAAAAGATTTTGAAAACAATACTAAATACTTTCACAGGTTGGCAACAGACAAGCTTAGAAGGAGCTATATTGGGTCAATTAAGGTAAATGGAGTTATAACATGTGAAGAGAAGGAAATAAAAGAAGGTATAGTCACTCACTTTCAAAACATATTTCAGCATCAGCCCACTAGGTTATACTCAATGGAAAACATGCAATTTAGTAAAATTTCAGAAGAACAGAAATGTTGGCTAGAACTCCCAATAGAAGAAGAAGAATGCTACAAAGCTATTAAAGATTTAGGGCAAAATAAGGCTCCAGGGCCTGATGGATTTCATATGAGATTTTATGCTCTGTGTTGGAATATACTGAAAGATGATTTCATGAAAGTAGTGAGAGAGCTGCAAAATAGAAACTTTCTGGACTGGAGATTGAAAAATACTTTCATTGCTCTAATACCAAAGAAAGAAACAATTGAAGAAATCAAAGATCTCAGACCTATTAGCTTGGTGCATGGAGTCTATAAAATCATTTCCAAGGTGTTAACTGAGAGGCTAAAAGTGACTCTACCTACTTTAATTTCTCAACATCAAACTGCTTTCATCAAAAAGAGACAGATTTTGGATGGGGTTTTGGTGGCTAATGAACTCATTGATTCAAGGATAAGAAGTGGAAATCCTGGTTTGCTTGTGAAGATAGATTTTGAGAAGGCTTTTGATCATGTTAGTTGGGACTTCATAGATGATATTTTCTTAAGAATGGGATTTGGTGGCAGGTGGAGGAAGTGGATTAGATGCTGCATTGAATATGTCAAATTCTCTCTTCTCATAAATGGCTCTGCAACAGGTTTCTTTACTTCAATGAAAGGCATCAGGCAAGGTGACCCACTATCTCCTTTTTTCTTTCTTCTTGTAGGAGAGGCTCTTTCATATATCTGTCAAGCTCAAGAGCAAGGTCTTATATCAGGTTTTCAAGCTAGCAATAATGGTAAGCTGATAAGTCATCTGCAATTTGCAGATGACACCTTACTTTTCATTGATGCTGATGTCAATCAGGTGCAACAACTGAGGCTTATACTTCTTTCTTTTGAACTTCTTACTGGTCTAAAAATAAACTTTGCAAAAAGCTGTATCTATGGAGTTGATTTTGATGGTGACCTAACACAATTTTCTGATCTTCTTGGCTGTCAAACTGGATGCTTACCTACTATCTATTTGGGGCTACCACTAGGAGATAGAAGTGGGGGATATGCAAAGTGGGATAAAGTGATAGACAAATTTACTGCCAAACTGGCTGGCTGGCAGAAAGCACTTCTTTCCAGAGCTGGTAAACTCACTCTCATTAATAGTGTACTGTCTAGTTTACCAGTTTACTATATGTCCCTTTTTGTCATCCCTATGCCTACAGTAAGAAGATTAGAGAAGATTATGAGAGACTTCTTATGGAATGATAGAGCTGGAAAAAGGAAAATGCACTTAATGAGATGGGATAAGCTTTACAAGAAGAAGAAGAAGGGTGGTCTAGGTGTGAAAAGTCTAAAGAAAATGAATGATGCTCTCTTGAGCAAATGGCTATGGAGGTTTGCCACTGAGGAAAACACTTTATGGAAAGATGTAATCATTGAAAAGTATGGTGTGGATACAGTCAACTGGCTTTCTAAATATCCAAAATCCACTTATGGATGGTCAGTTTGGAGAGGAATTATGAACTGTAAGTCTGAGTTCATTAAGCACATAAAGTTCAAAGTAAATGCATGCACTAAGGTGAGATTTTGGCATGACAAATGGCTTTCTGATGTAAGTATATCTACAAAATACCCTTCTTTATATACAGTTTCAAGATCCAAAGAGAAATATGTTGCTGATGTTTGCATACAAAGCAATGGAGAGATTACATGGGACCTGAAAACACCAAGAAGAATGAATGTAGCTGCAAGAGGTGAGCTTTTATTACTTCAATCTGATCTGAATGGTATGCACTGTGACTCTACAACTGAAGATATAATTGAATGGTCTTTAACTTCAAAGAAAAACTTCACAGTGAGCTCAGCTTACAACAATCTTCTGTCTGATATGAATGAAGTTGAATGCAATTCAATTTTCAAGGTAATCTAGCACCAAAAACTTCCACCAAAGATCTCTTTCTTTCTCTGGTCTCTTTGCCACAATAGACTCAATACAAGAGATAGACTGCTTAGAAGGGGGATTGCTGCTCCACATGTTTGCCTTTTCTGTCATCAGAATGAAACTCCAAGCCATTTATTCCTTCACTGCACTTTTGCAGCTGAGATATGGGCAAAATTCCTTTCTGCTATACATTGTTGCTTCACACTGCATTCTGAAGTTGTGCCCACTCTGCAGTCCTGGTACATGAATCTATCTAGTAAAGCTAGCACCACTGTGTGGAATTTCTTACCAGCTGTTATCATGTGGAGCATTTGGAAAGAAAGAAACACAAGAGCTTTTGGAGGGAAATCAAGTACAGCAGCCACTGTTTTTGAAAAAGCTAAGTACAATCTGTACACATGGGCATTGGTTATCAAAGACTTTGAAAACTCTGATCACACTTCAGTAATGGTCAATTGGCCACAATTATATTTTGATTCTGCATAACTCTCTCCTGCTCCTAGTAGTTCTGTTGCTAGTGAGCTTTTTCTGTTTTTTGTACTAAGGGTGGTACAATCTTTGTACCCTCTTGTTTTTTGATCAATAATATCTCTTCTTTAATGATCAAAAAAAAAAAAAAATTTGCAACTTAAACTAATATACATCCAATCTTAATGCAATACATCAATCATGCATTCATACGCACAGTAAAATAAGAACGATGATGAAAAGAATATTTATAACTCCAAAATTAATCAAAACGCATGTTTGTGATATCCGACTACATCACTAACCAATATATAATTGTTTAGCTACTCATAGCTTTATTGTAATCTAAAGAAAATAATAAAGAAAATAATAAAGAAAATAATAAAAAGGGGTCGTTATTCAGAAGGGGTCGGAGCCCAGCTTGTAGCACGGCTCCCAACCTGAACTGTGTAAGACACTATTATATAAATTAAATAATAATATGTTGTAACAAAAAAACAAAAAATAAATAAATAATAATAATAAAAAGCATAAGAAAAACCCTTGTTCGCGGCGCCTCGAGAATTACACCCAAAAATCCTTGCGTGAACAGTAGCTTTGGAAACCTAGCGTCGAAAAACACCTCCTGAACTCCGAGTACCAAACTGTGCGTGAACCTCTTTCCCCCTTTTATACACTGAACTAATATCGGACCGGTATTAAGAAAATTGGGCCTGTGAAATTGGCCCTGTTTTTAGGAATTGGGCCTTTTTAAGGTGCCCCTTAACGCTGCGCTTAGGTTGGGAATAACCAGTCGGCCCCTTTCATATCCCATGTGCCCTAAAATCAGTTCTACCCACGCCTCCAATAAATCTTGTTTGTGACACTTTTGAACCTTGTATTCTTCTTGTATTCGAGACCATTGACTCCGAGAGGTTGCAAGTGATGAATTAAATTGTAAATTGCTTCATTTTTATTATTAAACTTCAAAGTACCTGCAAAATAGAAAACAATGTAAAATAAAGAATATATGAGGAATTAGCTAACATAAGTGTATCAATTAGGTACTCTTGAATAGGTGTTTTGAGCACCTATCAAACTCCCCCACACTTAGTCTTTGCCTTGTCCTCAAGCAAACACATCTCACTTTTTTATGTGTAGTTTTTCTTTTTTTTAAATGGAATTAGTAGAATCGTATGTCTACATTGCAAAGGATTGATTTTAGAATTGATAAAAGATAGTTTCAGTTTACAGACTCAGGACTATATAAACCCAATTCACTCGACTCTCTTCTCACAGACTCAACAT
>JAJJMA010038547.1:0-12354 GCA_023529015.1 Papaver nudicaule
TGACTACAAACGCTAGCCTACTATAAGACTTCGGTCTGGGATGTAGCAGAGACCAACTCAAGCCCTCCAAGCGAATTGGCTACTGTCGCCTTCCTTACGTCTCTGGATCCCCCACAGATCGTCACGCACTTGATTCCCCTAGCTGACGTCCGTTACAGGCCTAGGAGTTGCTTTGACCGATGCCAAAGGCTTTTGTCAGCAATACTGGGTTTTAAACCAAAACTGTTGACTTATGGTGTAACTGTCCTCTATCAGTTTACCATAAACAAAGATGAATTCCTTCGGATTGTCAAATCCAGGTCATACGGAAATCTACTTCACAAATCGGGCTGACACGCAAACCAACTTCGCAATGCCCAATCTGTATCTACCTCAGTTATAAAGGAAGAACCACTTAAGGAACTTATATAACTGGAGCCAACTAGGTCTTACAACACCGAGTGCAGCCGTGCGTTGCTACCTTTCCAACCTTGTTGAGTAACGTATCAGTTCTTGAATAGCCGTATATCAGAAGAGACGGACTTTAGAATAGACAAGAACGTGATCAGGTTACCAAGGTTACAGGTTAATCCGATTTCAGCCAAAGATGGTTTCAATCTCCTACCTGTGCTTCCCAACTCTCTAAGGAAGTCTTTTATAGTCGTAGGGAGTTCCCAGAGGAGCTGCAACCTATAGAGGATGACTATACCACAACAAGCTTTCACCGAAGTGAAAAGAGTTTACGTTACCTTCCCTAAGGACCTTCACGTATGCTTGATGCTTGCGGTATCTGTCCGTAGACACCTCTATTTATAGCACTCAATAAGATAGGTTGCTTTGGAATTAAGCAATCAATTACTTGTCCCACAAGTTAAGGAAACCCTAAACTTGCCAACCAAGTAATACAGATTAATCTCAATTGAAATTCCTTTTTAGATTTATCTGCCAAGTGTTTTGTTGGCTCAAAAACACTTCAAGATAGGAATCCAACAGACCAGAGATAATCTTATCTTATTGACTCATTGAGGATCGTTAGATGGAACACAAAAGGTATTTATGTTTTACACAAGTCCATCTAAGAGATAAAGGAGTTGGAATTTGACTCAGAGTGAAATTCTAAAAGAATATCACGTAATTTGACTTACCAGGGAACTTCTCCGTGTCAGGTTCATGTACTGGTACGTGAACAAATAGGACACAGGAGATTTTCAGCTCCTGGTACACAAACCGGTTCGGGAACCGTCCGCAGTCAAATTAGGTCAAATTCGGATTCCGCTGGAAGGACTGGGCTGAGCCAGAACTTAGACATGAGAATGTCCTCAGCTGTGATCCACAGGCTCTTTGCTCAAGAGTACTCCTTAGATTCATCCATATCCAACATAACAGTTTGCAAGCAAACCATTGTAATGGACATATGGCGTCGAATCTATCTCATGCATTCTTGATTCACAGTATTCGTGGGATCAAATACTGGTCATGACATAAAGCCATGTTACACAAGAACACGATCTCAATCGCTACATTACTACTAAAGTAGTCGACTATATTTCGAAAGTATAGAGAAAGTAGAAATAGAAGAATATCCATAAAGTCATAACTCCTACTAACTTTTTGTCGATGAAGAATAATTGATGTCTTCTTTGTCTTCACAGTCTTCGTCTTCAAGGTCTCTACTACTCTGTCTATATCCCATTTCCGAAATCTAAACTCTAGTAGGCTAAATCAAGAATTGAATTTTGACACCTAAAACTGACAACTAGCTTGACATACCAACACTAGTGGGTTTGACCGGACAATGCCCTAACAGAAATTTGATTTCATTTCATTGAGTTACATTCTGACTATCATGGTTCAGTTTTAGTGTAATCCATGAATAAAAAACATCATACTGTTCAAAGTTGCAAAAAATTCTACGACTAAACTTGGCAATCGCATCTGCGACTCCATTATAATCTCTACTGATAAAAGAAATACGACTACTAGAAAACTTGGATAATAGAAGCTGGATATCTCGAATATGACTTCTATTCTCCTATCTGACAAGGGGAGAGTTTGTTGTGATCGATTGCACCACCGTCTTAGCGTCTGCTTCAATGTGAATTAATAGCTAAGCACCACCGTCTTAGCGTCTGCTTTAATGCCCAAACCAATGCCTCCTTCACAGCTAAACACTCCCCTTCTTCTGCATTTATGGCTTTGCCAGTTCCAAGTCCTTTTAATCCCTTACCTGCACCAAAAGAATCCCTTAGTATTAGTCCAATATCCAACTGTTTACTATCATAGCAAAAAGAAGCATCTACGTTAATTTTATCAACTCCTCTTGGTGGCGGAAGCCATTTATCTATGACCATTTCATCCTGCAGTTCCAAATTAACATTGTCAGATAGTGCAGCTAAGAAATTGTTCAAGTGAAACTGTATTTACTGAGCGGTTGTGTGAGAATTGATCTTCTCATTTTGATATAGACATCTGCACCTTTCCTTCCAGATAATCCAACTTCCAACCATGTTCTTGATTATCCATTTTTCTTGTTCTGCACTATTTATGTTGTTGAGATGATTGAACCATGAGATGACCCAATCTTTAACAATGACTGCATGAACAGAAACTTGATCAATGTTTATGTTGATCTTTCCTCAAGTTGTACGGTCATGTTGACAGTAGAAGAGTATGTGCTCAATTGTTTCTTCATGATTTTGACAAACACAACAATTACTTTCTATATTTGTCGTTTCACCTTTGCTAGTTGACACAAGTAGGAACTATGCCTCCCAAGCATTTACAGACGAAAAGTTTTATTCGATAAGGTACTATGCATCTCCACAAGGCCTTGTAAACATCACAAGGTACTTGGTCACCTGCAGATTGAGTACCATACTATCCTCCTGTCACCGTCTTATATGCACTTTTCACACTGAACTTACCATCTCTAGCTGGTTTCCATATCTGTGTATCTTCCTCCTCTTGAGAAATAGGCAGAGCAAGTATTTTCTGAGTGATAACAGGATTGAATATACCTGAAATAAGTGGAACATTCAAAGAGTTTGTTTCAGGTATCATGAGTTCACTGACGTAGATTAATTGAGCACCAGCATCATTGATGGGTACAAGTATATCGGGTTCATCTCAAACCCATTTGTCTTTCCAGATGTAAGTGGACTGGCCATTATTAACCAACATGAAGATATTAGTTTGAAGATGCAGCAACCCTGTCTCTATCCCTCTCCGCACCCAAGAACATTTACTTTTTTCACCAGTTAGATGTTTAAGTTCCATATTGCTGAAGTATTTGGCACGAAGTATTTGCACCCAGAGTTTATCATGCTGAGAACTTATCCGCCATGTTAGTAAGTGAGCAACGCATGATTAAGACCTTCTAAATCTCTAAAAGCAAGACCACCTACATCCTTCGACTTACACAACTGTGGCCAGGAGAGCAAGCAAGCTCCTCTATTAGAGCAATATCCCCACAAAAACCTCCTCTCTAATGATTCGAACTGATACAGTAAGGCATTTTGAACGTGCTCATTTGCCTGCATTAAGAACGTGCTTCACCATGGCTGAACGTCCAGCTTGACAGAGAGATTTAGATTGCCAACCATCTAATCTTCTTTGAAAAGATAACTTCACAGATTGGTCCATTCCACCTTATGCAATAATGTGGGAGCTGTGGCTTGAAAGAAATGCAAGAGTTCATGGGGGAAAGATGAAGACCGAAGATGACTTGCAGGTGGCTGTGAAGGTGGATATCATATTATTATGGTGTTCACGGAAAAAGGTTATTAAGGGCTATTAAACAAATCAAATCCTGTTTAACTGCCAGATATTTTTATAGTGTAATCTTTGTGCTTCAGTTATGTGAGTAGTCGATATTAGACTACAACTTTGTATACTTGTACATATTTTTTCTCTTTAATACTCCCTCTGTTTGTTTATTTTAGTCCAATTGACAAAGTCAAGATATTAAGGAGACCAAGGGATTACCCAAAATATCCTTGAATTATTGCCAAATTGATTAATATTACAAAAAATAGTTAAGTTTAGTTTTAATGGTAATAATGAAATAGGTAATGAAATCAAAAACAAAAATGGAAACAAGATAAAAATAGATTTATCTTTTAACACTTGGATACAATATAATTTCTCAAATATGGAATGAAGGATAAATAAAACATATGATGGTAATTTTGTTTCCTTATTATACAAATATGATTTGAAATTTTATATATTAGGTCCCACTAAAAATATTTTTATGAGATAAAAGACATGGGTATACTTTAGTTTTAGGAAAAAATATATCTATAAACAGAAATAAGACATAATAAAAAAAACAGACGAAATTAGAAATTAGGACTGAAATAAAAAAACAGAGGGAGTATATCCTTACAGTTCGGGAAAAAAAAAGTACTAGGACTAGGAAAAATCAATCATCTAAACTAAGAAACAAACCAAAGAAATCAAACTAAGCTAGGAAAAGAAAATCCTAATAAGAAACATAATAGAAAATAGATAACTTATACTAGTACGGTAGGACTAAGTCGCTTGGATGTCCTACATCAGTGGCTCTGGCCTTTCTGCTCAACATAGGATGCCATGTCCCTCAAGAATCCTCCTCATCATCCTCACCTTCATCACCTTCCTCGTCGTTCTCATTTTCCTGATTTTGCGCATTCTTTTCATTTTCTGGGAAAGAGGTAAAATAAAAATTAAGAGATGAAGAATAATAACATGAGAACCTGGCAGAAAGCAATATTTAAAGGTTGGCCTATAAAATGCAGACTCACGGTGAGTTAACCTTTCACTTTTAAGATAAGAGACAAAAGAGAATAACTAAGTAATTTAGAGTTGACATGGCGGAAACCAATTAGAACACATTAAGCAAAGGCCCTCACCATATTCGCTGAATATAGTTCCACCAGCACATAGTCCTTCCTCGATTTTTATAAGTCTAAGTTTCATCCTTGGTCCAATCTCTTGAAGCCTGACAGCACTTTTGGCAGAAGCTTTAATTAATCTTCCCAGATCGCTGGCAAGAGTTACCATAGATGCTTCATCATCTGGTTCACTTTCTGATCCATAACCAGCCCTTCATTGACAACACAAAAACAAACAAGTCACTAGTTTATACAGAAATAGTATCGTTGCTTAACTACTACCATTTGTGGTTCATGTTTATGGGTTAGGTGTCTTAAACAGTTCCTGGTCCTCCAGTAAAAGAAATCATACCTGGTAATGAAGTCGCTTACATCCTGAAGTTTACTCAAATCTGGCGCCTGATGGGTCTGGACAAGTTTTATAACTTTACGAGAAACACCAACAGGCTGTAATCTAACGGAATAATGCCGGAAATCAATAAGCTTTGTCTCCTTATCATAATTAAGTAGAACTATCCTTTTGCATGACTTGAGGTCCACCTGCAAATACAATTAACAAGCATAACTATCAATCTAAAGAAGATAATTGGACTTGTCTACATAAAAGTTAAAGCAATTTGCATAGCACTCACAGTGTTGATATCAATAGATGGAAATATATTCTGAAACATAATAGTTGTGAGCTTCAAATGTTGTTCACCGGTTCCAAAACCAGAAAGTACAATCTGCCAGAAATTATTAGATGTTAGGAACGAACCAGATGAAAACACATAATAGCATCATCAAATGAGGAAAAGTTACAGTAAGTTAAACCAAAAACAACAATCTAAGTTGTTTAGATGATGGATAGATTGATGCTTACCAAAGGAGGGGCCTTGAAAATATCTGGAGGGCGTCTAGGACGTGCTTGGGAATTCGCAACATCAAGTGACAAGGAGTACTCCTCTATTTTGAATGTAATAGTTGGGCCCTGAGGTGTCCTTGCAACTCGAAGATAGGGCGAACTACTAGTTTTAGATAACATCAGGAAATGAGTTACGCCCAAACTTCCCGCGACATTCAGAAAATCTTTTAGATTATTCCGTTTCTTTTCCTGAGATAATAAATATATGATGAACCATTAGTTGATTCTTAGATGATTAAAGATAGCATTACATGTAACAAATTGAACTAGGAATAGGCTACTGGCAAATTGATTAAAGATAACAACGATGAACCTGAAGGCACATCATCACGAAGAAAAAAAATGGCTAAATGGCTAAGGAAAGGGTCAACCAAGTTCACAAGATTCCCAAAATTTAACTTTGGAAGGTCGAACTAGCCTCCAACAATCTTTTCTCGTTTTATAATATTCTTAGCTTACAAGTCTTTAACTGTTGGCAACATCCTTCGCACCAGCTATGTTACTAGATATAACCTCTATAACGCAATCAATAATGATCACAGTATTACAAACAAGGTTACACTGACAAACTCAATCCTAAGCCTAACCATAAAATACATTGTTTTCATCAAAAAAAAGTAGACCCTTTGTGTTTAATTGCAACAATTTATATATCGAGTGATAACAATCAAATATATTGACAAACTAAATCCAAAAAGTGCTTGAAGCATACAAAACGAAAAAAGCAAAAACACACAGCAAATTGGAATACAGATTGACCATACCTTTAGCTTAAGGGCGGTATAAGGAAGCATCAACTCCCTCAAATCCTTTAACAATTGCTTCAGTGAACCAGAAAGTTTCCCTCTAGAAAACACAAAACTTTTGGGGATTTTGTCACCCGTCACATGATTAACATCAGGTGGTGGCCTTATAATCGGTGCCCTTGATAATCCAATCCTCCTCCTCCTCTATAATAAGTCACAATACACATCAAACAGATTCTCAGTATAAGCTAAAAGGCATACAATTGAGAAACTTAAAATCTCAAAACTCAAATTGCTTACATTTCCAATACGGCGCATATCTTTAAGCACGAAATTTAGGGTTTCGGTATACGCTTTTCAGGCCGCTTGAACTGAAACAAGAAATTCAGCTGTTACGACTCATTGTAGCTATTACAAGTGTAAAAAAACATTTGCACCACCGTCGATAACCATCAGCAGTAGTTTCTAAAAAAACAGGCTTACCTTGGCTCTGTTGGAGTTGCGGAGGGAGAAGAGAATTAGCAGAACAGAAGAGAAGGGTTTATGGTTTTATCTGTTTCCATGGACGATCCGGTTCATATAAGTGAACTAGGTTGAATTTGGGCCGTGGATCTGTATTTTTAATAGAGTGTTGGCCCAAGCCCAACAACGTATTTGGAAGGTGTTTGGCGCAAGTACTTTTGATAAGTAGCACCAGGCAAATCAAGAAAACAACGCCATTATGGGTATGGTAAACATGCCCACTCACCAGGTAAACTGGCAAATTAGCTAGTTTGACGGGTGAGGTATAGTTTCTATCAAGTGGGAGAATTAATCTCGCTAGATAGAAACAATCTCGCTGGAGAGATTTTTAAGTTCTGAAAAGCGGGGATACCTAAATACACCACCAAATTTTTTGTTCTTGAATTGTATGGAAGAACTTGGACGCTCTCAAAAATCAATATTCAAGCTTAACCTGAGTTGAGTCGTAAAAACTAATTCCAACAAAGACAAATCTTTGTGAATCTTTATTCAAGATTAGGAATTAACAGTGCATCAGCACTACACAAATACAAGTCATGATCAATGGTGCTCCTTCTAAATCATTCAATCCTACTTGGGGAATCAGACAGGGGGATCCATTATCCCCGTATCTGTTTATACTCGCAATGGAGGCTTTCACAAGAGTATTAGTTCACCACCAAGATAACAAGATACTCACAAGTGTTAAGATCTCTAGGTCAACCCCTAAGATAAACCATCTGTTATTTGCAGATGATTGTATCTTGTTCTGCAAAGCAAATTTGGATCAGACTCAGACTCTTTTGGAGGTTATATATGACTTTAGTGCTTGTAGTGGTCAAGTGACCAATTTCAGCAAGTCAGCAATATACTTAGTGGTAACATGGAACCCTCTCACTGTCAAGATCTTTGTGGTTTGTTGCAGGTACGACAGTTGAACCTTAATGAGGAAAAATACCTGGGATTGTCGTTTTTCATTGGAAGGAAGAAGAAGATACCATTTTCTATTCTAGCTGACAAAATGGATGCAAAACTCGACAAATGGAGAAGCATCAACATGAGTGAAGCTGGTAGGTCAGTCATGGTTAAGCATATATTAAATGCAGTTCATGTGCATCACATGTCTTCGTTTAAATTACCAGACTCAACAATCAGGTGTATGAACTCAAAGGAACAAGCGTTTTGGAGAAATAAGAAGTCCAACAGAGGGTACCATCCTATTGCATGGCCCAAACTCTGCAGACCCAAAGAACATGGTTGATTAGGCTTTCGTGATCTACATATATTCAACAGAGCTTTGTTAAGCAAATCGGCATGGAGGGTACACTCGGAAAATACTTCAATATGGGCAAAATCTCTATCTCCAAAATACTATCCATACGGAAAACTAAGCAATCTTCAAGGCAAGAGGAATCTACTTGGTCGTAGAGAAGCATAAGCTCAGAAGTATCATTCATTCAATAGCATAGCTTATGGTGCGTAGGTGATGGCGTTAAAGTTCAAATCTTGAAACATAGGTGGTTAGCAGAGTTGCAGACTCCTCCTTTGCCTAAACATAATGCAGTCAACCACCAGCACTACACTCATGTCAATGAACTTTTTAATCCTGGCTCAGATAAATGGAATGAAATTGTTCTAAGGGAATTATTTGAAGAAACCACTGTGCAACAGATTCTGAATATTCTCCATCCACGTGCATTGCAAGGATAGACTAGTTTGGTTACTTGAGAAGAATGGGAAGTTCACGGTGAAATCAGCGTACAGGAAAATGTATGTGTAATGATCCACAAGCAGGTCAATGACTATAGACTAGTCAATTGGCATTTACGGCGGTTAATGTCCAGAATAATCAAATTGGAACATTAATTATGTAAAAAACTATTTAATAATTTGAATATGAAATTAGTATCATTTGCTAGATCTCGGGAAACCTGCAAAATCGCCTATTAGAACGTGTTGTTCGAGTATCAGATGAATATGATACAAGTCATGCAAATTTGTCGTGTGAGCTGTTGACCCTAGCCATCTCGGGTTGGCTGCTGGTTTGACCTTGTATACTAGGCCTAGTTTAACGAAAGACATGTTGTTTGGGCCTTTGACCAATCAATTTAGACTCTGGGCCCGTTACTACATATGTGAATTACAAGGGTAGGTCCTTATTAGTATTTCATATCAAGTTAGGTAGCTTACGGTAACAAATAAGTCATTTCATATGTGAAGATATTAATTTATTATCTAGTTTCTATATCAAATTGATTAATTAGATGATTATCTTCTTGTTAATACCTAAGTAGCTGGGTGTGGTGGTGGAAACTATAGAAAGAGTTAGGAGGAGCCACCTGAAGTAAGTATAGGGATTGATACGTATGATCTCCGTACTCTTGATGACTAGAGTTATTAGGGCGGAATTCAAAATAACAATAGACGAAAGATACGTAAAACGTAGACAAGGACAGTATTACGAAGAAAGATATCTTCTCTAGATTATGAACAAGACAATATTACAATTCTCTCTTTCACGCTCACAATCTGCTAAGCTTGCTTTTGCAATACAATGATTACCTCACAAATTTCTTCTCTAGATTTACTAGATGCCTACCGTCTTCGGTGTTCGGTGTCCTAAGCTATGCGCTAGGCACCTCTATATATAGTGGTTTGGGTTTCCCCAAATCCTCCTAGGAATCTATTTCCTAATCTAAGAATCCTTCCTTATAAAGAATCCTTCTCTATATAGGAATCATTTCCTAAATAGAGTTCTTCCCTCAAATAACTTGAGGTTAACTAAGTTCCTAAAGTAGTGAGGATACACCTGTATCAGGGATTTAGGATTATAAATCATAAAAAGGGTATAACACTCGGGGGAAGAAGAGAAATGAAAAGAGAGGGGTAATGTTTGATTAAGGGAGAGGAACCGAGATAGAGAGAGAGAGAGAGAGAGAGAGAAACCATGGGAGTAAAAGTGGTTATGATCATATGATGTACGGTACGTAGCTTGATGTGCTGTAAGTGGGGGAGAATATAAAGGGGTAGATGGGGCTGGTGATGATGGTTACTCTGTTTCATCAGAACTTGACGTTAATCGTCTAGGTGAGTTGTATTAATTTTTGTAGTGTTTGATTACTACCCTTTTAATGAACACTGATAGGGGTAACATATTTAGAGATTGATCGATATATATTTTGATGCATAAAGTAATGGTTAAGTGTATGGATTATTTGGATAATGTTACAGTAGTGCTGTTAATTAATAATTAAAATAGTGATGTACACATGTTTAGCTTTACTAGTCATGTTAAGTATTTATAGACTCTTTGCCTTTTTGATTTAATGGTTCCATAGTATGGTAATGATCAGAGAAATCAGTAAGCTAATTATCTTGAACTAGAAATTGTGGTAGTTTAGTTTTCATGATAAGAATGAACAGTTAGTTTGGGTTAGATATAGGATTTTGCTCAGAGAGTGGGGCGTAGACCTAGTATAGGTTAGGTTAGTGTTTAAAGCTCAATTGTTTGCATACGATGTTCTTAAAGTATCCATGCGTTTGTATTCAGTCTGACATAGTCGACGATTGCGAGAGAGCGACGAACTAGTTGATTGAGGTTGGCAGTTGGCGGGATTTATCTTCTAGTATGGTGGGAACTCTTATACCTTTCTCGTAATCATTTAGTAATTTACATTTTGATCATTATGTTGTGTGTACTTGTATGAGCATCTTGTTTGATATGCGTCGTCAGTTTCCCCGCGAGGATTGTCAGTGGAAAGACCACAGATTCTCGCTAAGTTGATTGGCACGGGGAGTGCAATATTAGTAATATACACGGGGAGTGTAAATATTATAAATGAGCACGGGATATGGTGCGATATTAATACTCTTTATTTTATATCATATTTTTCGTCTTTAAATAGCTCCGGCAATATTATATTTAATTTATCTGGGGGAATTGATCGTGTGCATATCATCATTGGTTAATCGCAGAAGGTTGTAGTATGGGATGCAATCACTTCACCTTTCTTTTCTTAACATGTTATGTTACAATATGATGACTTGTTGAGTGTTGAGTGCAAAGGTGTTTACTGCTTTCCTTAGTAAAACTGTAAAGCATGATAATGATTACTTGAAAGATGTTCATGTTTCCACTGAGCACCCCTTTGGGATGATGTGCTCACTCGTTTCCACTTCAGTTTCAGTTTTCAGAAGAGATGGTGCTCGTGAAGAATTACGTTCGTAGTTCACACTTAGTCGAGTTGGTTTTTGTGTACTATCTTACATATGTATTCTCTGTGAAATTGTATCAACAGATATTTATACCACTTGAGAGGTTTCCATTTATGAATATCCGAGTGTTGAGTTTTCTTTAAGATTCTTCTGTAATTAGGTATCTGGGGTAGATGATTTTAGTTTCTCGACGCCTCTTGGAATAGACTCTAACTAGGTTGATTAGGCGAGTCGTTACAGTGATATCAGAGCAGACAACTATTAGATCTTACATGGGACGATATATAGAACCATTATATTGTTGAGCAGATTACCTTAAACGGCTTGCGACGAATCTTAATTAATAACTAAAATGTATCAATAAGTAAAGTGTTTAATAGTTGTTCGATTGTTTCGTTTTGATTGTTTCATGTTTGTGTTTTTTATCTTTTGACGTAAAATTTGTAGGGTCAACCAATATTGATGTAGAAAATAATTAAGGTTTTCGTTATTTAATACTTAGTTTAATTAGCGAACTGATATGCTTTTCGCTTAGCAAGTTTAGTAAGTTCTTTACCTGCACCTAGTGCCAGTCATCTATTGAGATAGAGGTTACTGCAGCAGACTAGATTCGAAGATTTTAGATTTTCGATATAGAAAGCCATAAGAGTTTTGTGTCTCATTTCTTGTTACTTTGAATTCAACTACAATGGGTTCGAATTTTTCTGCGTTGTAAGTATGAGCAGTACTTATGTAGAGACAAAGTTCGTTTCTATTTTCGAGGAAAATTTTTTTGTAAGATGGAGAGAATGCAATGATCCACAAGCAGGTCAATGACTATGGACTAGTCAATTGGCATTTACGGCGGTTAATATCCAGAATAATCAAATTGGAACATAAATTATGTAAATAACAATTTAATAATTTGAATATGAAATTAGTATCATTTGCTAGATCTCGGAAAACCTGCAAAATCACCTATTATAACGCGTTGTTCGAGTATCAGATGAATATGATACAAGTCATACAAATTTGTCGTGTGAGCTGTTGACCCTAGCCATCTCGGGTTGGCTTCTGGTTTGACCTTGTATACTAGGCCTAGTTTAACTAAAGACATGTTGTTTGGGCCTTTGACCAATCAATTTAGACTCTAGGC
>JAJJMA010038549.1:0-11597 GCA_023529015.1 Papaver nudicaule
TGTCGGCATTACCTATAATGGGCTTCATAGTTAATACACTATGAAGCCCAATAAGTTCTTATTTTTAAGCTTTTTTACTTTTTCTAAAATGGGCCTATTAACTATCAACCGTAATAAATTCTTATTTTTCTATAACGGGCAAATAAGTTCTTATTTTTCTTAGTGGCACGACACCAAAATTTTGATGATCCTCATATAATTTGATACTATGAATGTTCGATCTGAAATCTTGACTAAGTAGCAAACTTCACACGATAACAATTTCTTTCGGTTTGATTGGAGCATCTAAAGACCCACAATCTAATCACTTAATGTTGTTTGGGCATTATTAGTGATAACAACCTAAACACCACTGACCTTGAATGTGTAAACAAATGATTGAAAAAGCAGGGGTACCGAAATACTACCAACTTTTTGTTCGGGCTCGTGAGTCTTATGGTAAGATATGGACGATCTTAAAAATTAATATCCAAATATGATAACTGGAGTAGGATCACAAGTGATCGGTCACACTCAAGATAAGTCTTGGCAAATCCCCTAGATGGATTATGGACCAACTCGACGGTTATTAATAACGTACTTCTTGTGTTTGCTTTAATTATATAATCAGAGAATATAATGCAGAAAGTAAAGCACAAAAGACACCAAAAAATTTTTTAACGAGGAAACTACGACATGTAAAAAAACCTCGGGACCTCATCCAGATTGAACAACACATAGTACTAACTGTCTACAAACGTACTAGCCTACTATAAGACTTCGGTCTGGGATGTAACACAGACCAACTCCATCCCTCCAAGGGCTACTCTCGCACTCTTTACGTCTCTAGATCCCCCACGGATCGTCACGCACTTGATTCCCCTAGATGACGTCCTTTACAGACCTAGGAGTTGCTTTAACCGATGTTAAAGGTTTATGTTAACAATACCGGATTTGCAACCTTAATTACTGACTGTATGTTTCGAACTGCCCTCTTCAGTTTAACATACGTAAAGTGACTTCCTTCGGATTGCTTCAAGTCATACGTAAATATACTTACAAGCGGGGGCTGACAAGTAAAACGAGTAAACTATGACCAACTTGGTTCCTTCAACCTTGTATGTAGCGTATCAGTTCTTGAATAGCCTTATTGCAGAAGAGAATGACTATATATAGAATAGACAAGAACGTGATCAGGTTACTAAGGTTACAGGTTAATCTGATAACAACCGCAGAGGTACGTTATCGCCCACTGGTGCTTCCCGACTCTCAAGAGAATTCTTTATAGTCGTTAGGTAAATCCCACAGAGGAACTACTACCAAATAGAGGATGACTATACCACAACAAGCTTACACCGAAGTGCAAAGAGTTTACGATCAATTCCACAGAGAAACTTCACGTATGCTTGATGCTTGTGGTTTTCGTTCTTTAACCCTCTATTTATAACACTCAATAAGATAGGTTGCTTAGGAATAAAGCAACTAGTTTCTTAACCTACAAGTTAGCAAGTGCCCGTGTAAATGAACCCGTTACTTGGCTTGCACACAAAGAAACCCTAGATTTATCTCAATTGGAAATCTTTATCATTTATCTGCCAAGTGTTTTGTTAGCTCACAAACACTTCAAGATTGATATCCAACAGACCAGAGATAATCTTTATCTTATTGACACATTGAGAACCGTTAGATGCACCACAAAAGATATTTCGTGATAACCAAGTCCAGCTAAGAGATAAATGAGTCATAGTTTAACCCATGTGAAAATCCCAGAGAATATTCACCTTGGCCGGTTCGCAAACCGTCCTTCTGAATCACGACCAAATACATCGAATCTGAGGTTCACGTACATTTACGTGTACAAATTGATGTTTTGGAACTCAGGAGAAGATCCCAAGTCACTGTTCACGAACCGGTTCGGGAACCGCCGTTGTTCAGATTAGGGTTTAACTTGGATCCGCTGGAAGTTTTGGGCTGGGACAGTAATTAGACGTGTTAGACGCCCTCAGCTATAATCCACTGGACTCTTGCTCAAGAGTACCCCTTTAGATTCACCCATATCCAACAAGTGATTTGCAAGCAAACCATTGCAATAATGCAATGGACAAATGGTATCGAATCTATCTCATGTATTCTTGTAACCTTACTATTCGTGGGAACAAATACTAACATAACACATTGTCATGTAGGCAAGAACACGATCTCAATCGCTATTAGTATCTCTACTAAAGTAGCCGACTATTTCGAAAGATAGAGTAAGTAGAATAGAAGAATTTCCATAAAAGTCATAACTCCTACTAACCTTTTGTCGATGAAGAATAATTGATGTCTTCTTTGTCTTCACAGTCTTCGTCTTCAAGGTCTCTACTACTTAGTCTATATCCCAATTCCGAAATCTAAACTCTAGTAAGGCTAAATCAAGAATTGTGTTTTGACACCTAAAACTGACAACCAGCTTGACATACCAGCGCTAGTGGGTTTGACCGGACAATGCCCTAACACAATGATCGACAAAATTCTCAAGTGTATGCCATTTCTGGCAACAATTATGGTTCAACTTAGTTCAACTGGAATGACCTTCGCCTACAAGCACACCTCCTCTTGCAGATTTTTTTTTATTGATTATGATTCAATGAATATTCTCACTTGGAGGAAGGTTTTGATAGTACCAGGGTTTATGCATCTGTTGCCACTGCTCATCAATCTGAAGTCTCATATGTCAGTTACAATCAGAACATCTGCATTTGAATTTGAAGATCCAACTCAAGAACATGTTCAAGACAATAAAGCTATTAAGAGTTTATACCAAGTATATGTATATGTATATGAACTTGTAAAGCCATTAAGCATTTCGTTTATGTTTTCTACAACTATAAATATTACTAGGCATATCGAAAGTTGTGGTAACAATTTTTATTATAATCCTTCAGATCACATAAACAACATCAGAGACTATTTTCATGAAAGAATGGTAAATACGAAACTTGAAAGGAAAACCTTTGTAACCTTTAGTGAAGATGATACTCCCTCCGTTCCAATTTAGTTGCTATAATAGGGTTTTGCACAAATATTAAGGAGTAGAGTGAGGTATGGGTTTTTTCCATCCATACCCTTGATAAAAGTCTCAAACATTAATTATTTTGGCTTATGTAAAAGAAAGCTTATATTTCCAAGATAAGATGGAAGGGTGTAGTTGGAAATTATGGAAAAAAATATCAACTATTGCAAGTATTTTGGAACATAAAAAAAAACCCTAATATAGCATGTAAAGTGGAACGGAGGGAGTATGTTTTATCAAGTATGTAAGCTCTGGTCTTCATCTTCAATGGTCTTCGTCTCGAATACCTAAATCTATCCTAGTCCGAGTTGTAGAGTAGACTTATCAAGGATTGTGTTTATGTCAACTAAACGTGACAATTGACTTGAGATAGCAACATCAGTGGGTTCAACCGAGCAATACTCTAACAGTTAAAGCTGTTAAGCTTTTCTCCTGTTATAAGTCCTCTTGGGGAGAGAATTCTCGTACCCATAAAGAAAATTTGCCTGGGTTTCTTACTGTCCCAGTTGCATAGAGGTCGAAGATTCTTAAAATAAAATTTTAACTGGATAAAGTCTTTTGGTTGTTACCACATATTTATTTATTTTTGAATCACAAAAAAAAACAAATAATATAAAAATATTTTCAGTAATTTTTTATTTATTTATTTGTTCTCTTAAGCTTTAAGTCATGACAAATACTCAAGTAGAATGTGGAATATTGAGTTAGTTCTTAGATTGTCTGAACAGCATGTGCGTTCATGTACGCGTTCATAAGTTGGACAACTTTTCTAATTGAACTTGAGCATTTTGTATGTACGCGAACATGTACGCGTACATGAGAACTCAGGAGATTCCTGAACTCAAAAAATTTGCTCTATGTACGCGTACATAGAAACCATGGAAAGAACCTCTCAACAGCATACGCGTTCATGTGTGATGGTGACCCTCATAGCATGGTGTATTAAAGTAAGAGGACCATTGTATGTTTCTGTCTTCAGTCCTGTCGGACTGGTGTCGTAGCCCTCACTGGGTCAGTCGTATTGGATGAGAAACTTCATCTCAGTGTGTACGTATATAATGATCCTTTTCTGAGTTGCTTTCTCTTATTTTTTGAACTGCAAATTAAGTTGTGAGAGAATTCTTGCAGTGTGATAGGTAGTGCATTCATGGCATGCGGGTTGTACATGGTGCTTTGGGGAAAATCTATAGAAACGAAGAGGAATGCACAAGGCAGAAACGACTCTGACAACACCATTGTCAACAGTGAAGAAGTTGTGAGAAAGAGTACTGACACCTTAGTAAATGTGCCTGAGAATAAGGATGATGACACGACCATGGAATACGGCGACACCGGCATTGTCAACAGTGAAGAAGATATGAGCAGAGATGACAACATGGTCAATGTGCCAGAGATTAAGGACGACAGCATTGTCTATGTGCCTGATGATATTGAAGAAATTAACGAATAACATTCCCATGCATGATGATTTTGTACTTGGTAGTAATTCAAAATTTAGAAAAATGAGGTCTTTTAGTAGATTAGAAAGAAAATCATATATAATATACAAAAACAACTTTTACTGTACACAAGTTTTTTGGTTCAATTAGCTCTTTTTTTTTACTAAGTTAATTTTTGTCCATTTCAAGCAGCCATGCACACGACAGGTACTAGTTTGATACTTTGATCAAATCGTGTACATGAAAGTAACCTACTAGTATATCTTTATATAGTACTTGTAGTCCACATCTCTGATGCGTGTCGAATCCGCACAAATATACTTAAGCTCTAAACCTTCACAATATATGATAATATAGTATATAGGTAAGAACAAGTTCGTCCACGAAGAGGTAATGGTTTGTTATTTCAATATTTGAATCCTAAAGTAACCTGGGGGGGGGGGGGATGTTTGTTGTTTTAAAACTAAAAGTAAAATAAAATAAAAACAAGTAAACAAGACGCAAAGAATAATTTGAAGTAATCAAGAGAGAGAAATATTGGTTAAGGGTTCATCTTTAATTGCTTAACATGCATATGAATAATATATGGAGTATCAACTAGTTCTATCATCATCAAAAGCCCTAGAATACATCATCGCGAAAATATTCCGGAATTTCCTAATGTCATCACACACCATAACGATGAATGTGTGAAAACTACGTAGAGAATAACTCGACACCATGAGTAATCGAGTACAACCCTCTAAGAGCATTAAGTTTTGTGAAATAGGCTAATCAATGCAATGAGCCACCATGAATGGTTCATTCAACAAAGGTTATATCCTACATATGACTCTCGAAGCTATCACCACCTCAATAATCATATTGTGCTACTTATGATAGGTTCTTCAACTATTTCGTATCTCCAAACCTAGTTCTAGCAATAGATAATAACAAAATCTAACTCAATTGGCCACTTGAATCAAAAGATGTTCTATCTTAGTGTAATACATCAATCATACACTCAACCACATAGTAGAATAGAATCGATAATGAATATGAATAAGTTTAATTCCATAATTAATCAAAATAACATGTTTTGCAATTTAAGACTACATCCTCAACCAATAAAAATAATTTAGATACTCATGTTGTTCTTGAAAGCAAAAGAAAACATAATTAAAGTGCTAGAAATCATAAAAACTCCCTTATGCAAAGCTCCAATCTTTCTCCCAAAGCTCCACCTCGAAACCCGTGCCAAACCCTAGCTTTTTTTCCACCTCGGGAAACGTGCCAGAAAACTTCTCCAAAACTTGCTTCCCAACTCCTGTGTCTCCCGAACTCCTCTTATACAAGTAAAAACAACTTCCTTCTTTAGACTTTCCTAATCCAAACTCGAGGCCCAATCACTGAACATACCTAAAGCCCAGCTGCATTCTTTCTCTGGCCCAAACATCTGCAGAAGCCCAGCTGCATCTCCGTCTGCACGTGCCACTCGCACGCTCCCCTTTTCTTCTTCTGGTTGCACGAGTGCAACTAGCACACTCACCGTCGTCTTCTCTTCTCCGTCGGCTTTCTGAAACCGACATTGTAACTTCAAAACTTCCAGATTCTCACAGGCAGTTCGATCTCCATCAGATCCAAACAACATTCAAAACCAAAATTCATCATAACCCATATCTCTAAATTGTCATCTGATCTCAATTGTACCTTCCAATTTCTTCTCCAGCTAACCCAAAGTTCCAACAGTATAAATCAGTGATGATGGCAGCATCTTCAATTTGTTTGCCATTCTCTCTGTCTGAATTCGAACCCGTGAACATCACCAGCAAACACCCTTCTTCATCACTGCTCTGTACAGCCAAACATACAAACCCCAACAGTAATCACCATCAACCCAATCCGTCTGGAAATTTCCGTTTTAGACCTGAATCCATCTCGCTCTCGAGTTATTTTTCTTTGTCTTTGACACTGGACCCATTAGCTTTGCTCTGTGTACTGATTCCCTGCTCTTGATTCTCGGCTTGATTCATCACTCCTCTCTACTCTGCAGACTTCAGACAAAAACAAATCTGAAAGAGAAAAACCGAATTTGCGTGTGTTTTTGATGTGGATAAGAAGGTGCCCCTTAGTGCTTGGCGAGGATCAGAATAACCAGGCACCCTGAACTCTTGGTGGTGCCCCTATGCACTTGTACTCCATGGCTGCCCTCAGTAATTGTTGCGCCTGCCCTCAGTAATATTTATTTTGGACACCATTGTGCTTGTATCCTCCTTGTGTTCACAAACCACCAACATATGACTCCAAATTGTGAATTGAGTTGTTTCTGCTTCATTTTATAGAATATAATTTCAAAATACCTGCAAAATATTAAACGAGTAAAATAAACAATATGCGAGGCTTTAGTCGACAAAAGTGTATTAAATAGGTACTCTTGAATAAGTGTTTTGAGCACCTATCAAATTCCCCCACACTTAGTCTTTACTTGTCCTCAAGTAAACACATTTTTTTTTAATTTTTTTTTTCTGGGCAGTTCTGTTTTTCACCCACTTTTTTTTTTTTTTTTTTGAAGCAAATTCACACTCAAGCCCAACTGGAATACCCAACACCATCGTTTTGGGCTGAATCAAAACTCATCACCAACATAGAGGCCCAATTTTCTTCCTCCTCCTATCAAGTGTGCACTGTCGGATTTTGGTATCCGACAGTGTAAACCACAACTCCATCTTCATTCTTTACCTTCTCTTCTGTCACTCATTGCACACTCCACATTCACCAAGCTGCCACAACCACCAGCAAAACACAAGCAACACCACAACATCAGTCCTTTTCTGCCACCACTCCTCTTGCTGCTGCAACAATCTCAACATTCCTCTGCCCTCAACCTTGTAGCACCCAATCAGCACCAGCACAATCACACCACTGACCTTCTTCACCACCATGACTCTGCAACTTCAAGTCTTCCACCCTACTTTCTTACAGCTACTCAGCTCCATCTGCTATATTCTCCTTCTCTGTTGCTATTTTTATTGCCACCAACAACTACCATAACTGCAACCAACCACCAACTATCAGCACCACTAGTTCTTCTTCTATGAACTGCAACCAATAGCAGCACCAATAGCTATTACATCCTGCAACTCCACTCCTGCACAGTTCCATCAACACCATATCAACAGCTCTCCACTGCCAAACTCAGTTCCATATCCAAATATAGTAGCAACTTCAGCCATTACTCCCATCAGTCCTTGCACCTCATCAGCTCCACACAAACAGATAGCAAGATCACACCACCTGCATTCCAGCCTCAACCTTCAGCTCTTGAACTGGAACACCACTACACCACCTACACCTGCAACAGACATCAACAGCTGCACCTTCATTTCCAGCTGCACTCAACTCTTCCTGCCTTCCACAGATTTCACCCTTGCTGCTGATGTTGTTGTTGCATTGCTGCTACTGTTCATACTACAAATTAACCACCACCACAGAATCTTCCCAATTCCAATCAATTCATCTCTATCCATCCTTAACTTCACAGCACTTCCAATTCAACCATTTCTTCAAACACAAGATGTGCATTTTCCCGGTTTGGTAGAATTAAGCCCAATGTGTTTCCTCTTTACTCACAACTCCTTCCCTGCACAAGTATGTTCATTCACATCTAATAGCACACACACACACAAGCATAATTGAATTTCCTGTATCTTCCTCAATTTCTTCTTTGTCTTCGATTCCACTTCAAACCCTTGTTAAACTGATGCCCGACCTTCTCTTATTTGAACCCAAAAATGTCACAACCTCTTCTAAGCATTCAAAAGCACAGAGACATTCATCATTTCCTCCTTGTTTCATCACCATGAGACCCTATCAGCACAAACAAACTTCGCTGCATTCTTGCTACAAATTCTGCCAACTCCAACTGCCTGTCACCCACACTCAGTGCTATTGTCGATTTCATGAATTTAGCCTTCACTCTCCACTCTGCCGTATAGCTCAGATAAACAGATCTGAGAAAGAAAAGAAAAAGCTTGCGTCTGTTTTATAGGATAAGAGACCTCCCTTAGCGGTTGGCAAGGGATGGAAATAACCATGCACCACTATTCTTTTTTTTTTTTCCGCCTTGGTTGTTCTGTTTTTCGCCTTTTTTTTTTTTTTGGTTGGCTATTCTGTTTTTCGCCTTGGCAGTTCTGTTTTTCGCCTTTGAGAGAGTGAGAAATAAGGACTTACCTCCCCCACACTTGAACTCTACATTGTCCTCAATGTAGATTGAATCGTCCAATGGAATTCAAATGTGGTAGATATCCGGTGGGTTGACTCCCACAAAGCGAAATTGAATGGGTTGACTCCCATTAAGCATCATCTCGTCTCTCTGCGAAAAGAACAAAACAAAACAGCAACATTAGATACCAACAAATGGGTTGCCTCCCATGTAGCGCTTGTTTTAACGTCGTCAGCCTGACGTAATGTCTCTATGATTCCTCCAGAGGGATATCATTCTCACAGTAAGGTTTTAACCGATGGTTATAAACCTTAAACTCTTTTCCCGTTGACAAACTCCGAATTTTCACTGCACCACTGGAAAACACAGTTAGCACAACAAAAGGTCCTATCCAATGTGATTTCATTCTACAAGGAAATAAATGTAGGCGAGATTTAAATAAAAGAACTTTCTGTCCAACACTAAAGTGTTTTTCAGAAATTTTGTCACCAGAATTCGCCTTTTTCTTTTCCTTGCACTTGACTGAACTCTTTTGCCTTCTTTTCTTGAATATTCGTTCAGCTGAATCACTGACCACATTGATGGAGAAACAAGAGTTAACATCACTAGGATGTTTCATCGTCTCGAAAATGTTGAAACGTATCGTTTCTCCATCGAATTTCATTGTCAACGTTCCCTCATCAACATCAATGACAGTTTTAGCTGTCTTCATAAATGGTCGTCCCAACAGCAAAGGGATGGATGAATCTAATGAGTCTCCGCTCATTTCCAACACACAGAAGTCGGCTGGAAATACCAATTGATTGACCTGCACATACACATTCTCAACAACACCTCTAGGGTAAACATTAGTACGGTCAGCCAATTGTAAAACAACACCTGTTTCTTTCAAAGGACCCAAATTAAGAGATTCATATATAGATGCGGGCATAACATTCACTGAAGCCCCTAAATCTAACATAGCTTTGCTAAATTTAGTATTACCAATAACGACTGGAATATCGAAACTACCTGGGTCTTTGCATTTTGGTGGGAGTTTCTTCTGCAAGACAGCAGATGCATTCTCCCCCACACTCATTACCTCATTACCTTTGATTTTTCGCTTCTTGGTACGCAAATCCTTCACCACTTTCGCAAAATGAGGAATTTGTTTGATAGCATCCACAAATGGAATTTCCAGATGAATCTTCTTGAGAATTTCTACAATCTCAGTCTCTTGTTCCGTCTTTTTGGAAGTAGCAAACCTGCGAGGAAAAGGCAAAGGCGGAACATAAGTAGAAACAGGAGGTTTAGAAATCTTCTTAGGTACCTTATTAGCTTCAGGAAGAGTCTCAGATTCCTTGTCAGGTTCAACTGAACTTGATTTGGTGATCTTTTCCTCCTGTTGCACAGTTTGTGTACCACTTCTCAATGTCACCGCATTCACCGTTTCTTTTGGATTGATGATAGGTTGAGAAGGGAGTTTCCCACTATTCTGTGACTTCAATTGGTTCAACTCAGCTGTCATAGAGCCCACTTGTGTTTGTAATTCTTTCACCGCATTCTCAGTCCTTTGCATGAATGATTTCAGCAAATTCTCCATGTTAGAACCTTGGTTTTGTTGTTGTTGCGGTGGCTGAAATTGTTGTTGGTACTCGTTTTGGCGGTTGTAAATAGGTTGTTGAACCTCAGCTTGCTTGTTGGCATAGCTGAAATTGGGGTGATCTCTCCATCCTGCATTATAAGTGTTAGAGTATGGATCATATCTCGGCCTCTGCTGATTTGGAAATACAACATTAGCTTGCTCGTTGCCCTCTTGAATTGCTGAATGTTGAGGTATCACCGCCACTGCCACCTGTTGCAACATAGCAGTTAGATTATCCATTTTCTGATAAAGATCAGAAGATGCACTTACCTCATTCACTTTCTTGACAAGAGTTTCAGAACGGGTGTAAAATTGTTAAGAGTTCGCTGCCATGCTATCAATCAATTCTCTAGCCGTTGTTTCTGTCTTGCTCATGAATGCCCCTCCACTTGCAGCATCAAGGAGGTTCCGATCAGGGGGAAGCAAACCTTCGTAGAAGTTTTGAAGAATTTGAGTATCACTCATTTGATGGTGTGGACAGCTCGCCACCAACCTCTTATATCGCTCCCAAACTTCAAACAAAGTTTCACCCGACATCTGGCGAATGGATGATATCTCCCTCTTGATTTGAGTAGCTCGAGAAGCAGGAAAATACCTTTCTAAGAAAAGTTGTTTCATTGCTTTCCAAGTCGTAATACTCCCCGGAGACAAGTAATAAAGCCAATCTTTCGCCGAACCTTGCAAGGAAAATGGAAAAGCCTTCAGCATGGCTCCATCTTCATCTTCATCATCTTTAGGAAGCATGGCCAAAACAATGTTACGAAATTCCAGCAAGTTATTGCATGGATCTTCATTGGCCATTCCATGAAATTTAGGAAGCTCTCTAAGAAACCCTGGTTTAATCTCAAACTTAGATGATGTTTGGATACACCAACGTTGTTCATCGAGCTTGTGGGAAGCTAATTCTCTTAGTGACTTGTCAGCCATAGCTTCTTTGTTTTCCAGAACTTGTTCGTCTGGAATCTCTGCTATTTGAGGTTCTTGTAGCACTGTCCCTCGGCGAGTAACAATACGGCAACGTTCGTATTCCCAACGTGTTGGTGCCAGAGACAAGTACCTGAAACAAGAGACTCAAATATGAGTATAGAAATAAGAAAATAGAATCCAAAAACAAAATAACAAACGCTATTGCCTCCCCGGAAGCGGCGCCAAAATTTGATGCGTGTCGAATCCGCACAAATATACTTAAGCTCTAAACCTTCACAATATATGATAATATAGTATATAGGTAAGAACAATTTCATCCACGAAGAGGTAATGGTTTGTTATTTCAATATTTGAATCCTAAAGTAACCTGGG